>PVIH01012237.1:0-53453 GCA_004025045.1 Sigmodon hispidus
AGCTGCTTTGGCAATGAGCTAACCAGCAGGCATCTGAGCTGTTCTGTCCAGCCTAGTCTAGCCTCAATCCCTACCTCTGCCCCTACTGCTGGGGTCACAAAGCTGCACTCAGCTCCCCAGAAAACACTAGAGAGCAGCCCTAGTTTTCAGAATTGCTGCAAGGAAAACCCATACTGTGGCTGGTGTGGTGGTTTGCCAAGGCAGCTTCCCAAGGAAAGGGACCAAACCATCTTCCTTACTTAAGCCTTCCTTAAGCCACCTCACAGGGCCACCACAAAGTTCAACAGGGTCCTCCTAGAATCCTGTGCCTGATCCCTAGGGACAGCTATGCTACTAAGTAGTATCTCTTGAGGTACATGGATCTAGATGGATGTAGAATGCAATGTCCTGGCTCCTCAGGCTGTCCTTCCTCTGAGGCTTTCTGGAAGCAAGAATAGCTGAGACCAGCCCAAGCCTGTCCTGTAGGAGCTTGGGCAAGAGAATTCTAATGCCAGCAACATAGCAATCAGCAGGAGTTTTCCAGGGGCTCAAAACAGACACAAACAAACAGGCCCACATCTTGTATCCAGCACAGGCCCTGCAGGAGATGGTCTACTGCACCAACCATCAAACCCACAACCACCCCATGGACCCCTATTCATATTCCACACTGATGCAGACCACTGCAGCTGTCCATAGGTGTGTCAAAACTAAGCAGGAAAAGGTACTAGCCTTTCACCTTGGCAGAATAGCCTGTGACCTCTGGTTCCTAGTGAGGACCCTACTCAGAAGAAACTGGTTGTAATCCCAACACTCTGGAGGTCCAAAGTTCAAGGTAGCTCAGGCCACTTAAGACCTTACCTCAGAACCATCTACCCCACACACCCCACATCCAGATATGAGGCTATCCTTCCACAACTGATCCAGCAGCACTCACAGATGGCAGGGCCCCACCCACATCAGGGCAGGCAAGAGGGAGGGAGGGAGGGAGGGAGCAGGGGCAAAAGAGCACAGTCCGGGAAAAGGCGAGACACAGGAAAAGCCAGTTGGGTGTAACTGGGGAGTCAGCACACACATGAAAGTTGACCAGCGAGGCTTCAGGGGAGCACCAGAAGCAGAGTGGGACCTAAGACTAGAGCCTCTCTCCAGCCTAGGCTAGGCTAGGGCCTCACTGGAGGAGCATGCTATCTGGCCTGCCTCTGGTTGTGCAGGGACCTGTGAATTACTGCACTTCGCTAAAGCTGGGGCTTCACTCAGCTGCTCAGCTCTTCCTTCTGTGTCCCCACCCTTGGGCTCTGTTGTCATTCCCAGAAGGAACAGAGCCAACCTGAAGACTTTCCATACACACCCTCTGGCCAGCTCTACCTGCCCAGAGAAACCTGACTGCAAGCTTCACTTAGCGCACGTGTTAAGAAGAGACTAACAATAGGGCAGTCTCTTCCCACACAAACGGTGTTGCCTGCCTGGGCACAAATGAGGGCTTCTGTGCACAAACAGGGCCAGCTGGACAGACAAGCCACTGTGCCATTCACAGCTGAAAGAATAATTATGACGAAGAGCCAGTCTTTAGGGTATTATGTCCTGTTTGGGGCTGAGGTGGAGCTCAGACAGAGAGTATCAATACATGCACAAGGAAAAGAAATTCATCCCAGCACCACAAAACACAAAGAAATAAAACAAAGCCGGTGAGATGGGTCAGTAGGTAAAGATGTTGCTTGCCATCAAGCCTGAAACCCTAATTTTGATTGATGGAATAGAACACACTTGGTAGAAGGAGAGTCCTCATTCCCACAGTTGTCTTCTAAACTTGTACACACACAGACACACACACAGACACACAAGCATGCCTGGATGTGCATACTGTACTAACACACACACAAATAAATGTGGGTTTGTTTTCTTTTCTTTTGTTGTTGTTTTGTTTTTTGGACACGGAGTTTCTCTGTGTAGCCTCCGGCTGTTTGGAACTCACTCTGTAGACCAGGCTGGCCTCAAACTCACAGATCTGCCTGCCTCTGCCCCCTGCACAGAGAGCTGCAGACCAGTCAGGGCTACGTAGTGACCCTTGCTCAAATAATGAAAACAACAACAAAAGCAGTAAAGTATCCCCACTGCAAATGCTGCATTCATCTGAGGAGTCAAAGATGGCCTAGTCTCCAGAGCCCAGACACACACTCAGAGACCAGGCACAGCAGCCCTTTGGGCTACCTGAAGAAGCCACAGAACTCAGCACTCCCCAGATACTGTCCACACTATGCAAATACAGGACAGGCACTGCGGTAAGGTAAGTACCTCAGGCAGTGTCAGCCTGAAGCATGTGCCCTCAGCAACAGGATACAGGTACAAGGTTTCTGACATGTGTCATCTACCTCTCAGAGAGGTACCCCTGAGAACCTGCCTCACCTGCGCTGCTCTCCTTGGATCACAGTAAATAGGCAATGCAGATGATAACCATCTCTACCCCAGACCTGAGTGTCCAGGTCCAGGGCACTGGCTGGGTGCACAGCATAGACCAGCAATGGACACCTGCCTAGCATGGATAAGGCCCTGGGCCTCAAACCCTCAGAACCACAAGTATACATGACTTCTACTATGTAAGCACTATACGCTGAGCACACAGCTTCCATCTTCTCAGCATGGAGAGAAAAAACCAGAGACTGGCAACCAGGAAGAGAATTCATCAAGATGAGGTAAAGACAGGAAAAAAATGGGCTAATCATGGCAGATCAGCCATGTGCAGTTAAGTCCTCTGCACAGCAAGCAGGAGTGAGTGCTGAAGACAGAAGAAAGCTGTCCATGTTTCCTCAGTGTCCCTTCTGCAGACAGTACATGAACATGTTCCTCAACAGCTACCGAGGACTGAGGGCTGAATTCAGGGCGGCAGGAGAAGTGAAGCCTTAGGGCTGGTCCTCATCACCAGGGGAAAGAGAATATCCACCCAGTGGCTCCCATAGTTAAAGTTTTGTTCATGTAGGGAAGTATTCTGCACAACTAAATCCCTAAACAGGACAGAATCACCCTCAAGGACCTGGGACAGCAGGAAGTGCCTGCAAGGGCTGCTGTAAAGATAACAGTGCAGAGCTCTCTCTCACGTGTATTCACAAACACCCCAGATCTGTGTGAACCAGGAGTGTGGAACATCCCCAAGGCGGGGTGGGGGTTCTGGCCAGTCTCCACATACCTTTGGCATGAAAGGTCCATCCCCTACGCCAGTATTCCTGAAGCTGGACCCGATCCTGCTGTCCCAGGCTACAAACTTCACTGTAGAACTGTCGTTCAATGTGCACATATGCAGCTGGGATAGCGCCGGCCACACCCTTAGCCCCAAAAAACCCATTCACTTCTGGTGAGGCTAGAAGGATCTGATACTCAGCTCGACTGCCTAGCACCAGGTCCATGTAGGCCTGGGTCAGGTTGAAGTAGCCAGTGGTGAGGAAGACCTTGGCTCCCCGTTCAGTTTCTGTCAGCAGGGTCTCAGTGACTATCTCATCTATCTGAATCTCAAAGGGCTTCATCTGGATCAGTGGGTAAATCCAGGTGTCAGGTGCTGGTCTCCGGTCACCAGCAGCCGCGGCCTCTTCCTGACTCAGCAGAGAATCTCTGTGGAAGGTCTGTGCATGGAGCATCTGTTGTCGGGCCCGGGCGGAGTGGATCACATCCATGACCCGTTTGTTAGCTGCTCTGCAGTATGCAGCCCGGTCACCTACAGAAGACAAGGAAAAAGAACATGAAGAAGCCAGGAGTGGTGCACACCTGTAACCCCAGCACTTGAGAGGTGGAGGCAGGAGGGTCAGGAGTATGGTCATTCACACAGTGCATTCAAAGGCCAACCTGAGCTACATTAGACTATTTATAAACAATCAAGAGTCTCCCAGCTCGAGGTACACACCACGTGACAGCTAAGTTTCCCCTGGCCGTACACAGACTGAGCTCAAGGAGCAAAGGAGGCAGCAGGCAAGGGCCCCGCCCACAGAACCCACACAAGGAGATGAGGCAGGACACGACACAAGTGATTCCAGCTACAAAAGCTGGAACAGGGAGAGGCTGTGGGATGGAAAGCACCAGGACTTTGGGACCTTGGGGATAACAGCTGGGGGACAGGTAGCTCTGGGAAGGACACTGAGCTGTACCTCTGTGGTGGCTGTTTGGTATGCATGCTGTCTACTTCAGTAAGAAAGATCAATTAAATTAAAGATGTGTCAGGGACAGGCATGGCATGGTAGCACCTGATTATAATGCTGGCATATGGGAGGAAAAGGTCAAGGCCAACCTGAGTTACACAAGACCCCCGTCTCCAAAGAAATAAGAAAGTGAGGATGAGCTAAGTACATGTGCTCCCATGAAGAGCACACATGGCAGGGAAGCACGGTAGCCATGGACAGAGGCCCCGAGGAGCAGGCGTGAGCTCTGCAAACCCCTTCCCCATAGGACAGGATGTAAATGACACACAACTCTGCAGACACATGAGGGAAAGATAATTTCAGGTGCTGTCACTAGAGGCTGAAAACCGACTGGTCAAGTGTGGGGGGAGCAAAGCAATACTTGAGGATCAGGAAGACCAGTCAATGGGCAGAGTCCAGGAGCAGGAAGACACGAAAGACAGCAAGTATTTGGCAAAGAAGAGCGGCACAAAGCAGAGCTATGCTGGGTCACCCACACTCACACACAGTCTGCACTGGGGACAGACACTTGGTGCCTCTCGGGGCTAGACTAGGGACAGGGAAGAAACCAGCTGTGCACAACTCCATCCTGCCAGCAGGAGCAGCAACCAGACACAGCAAAATGTCCCTGTCTTGAACATAGCACCTTTCAGTTGTCCCTAAATACAGCTATTTCCCACTAGCTGTGCCTGGCCTGGCACAGTACACCAGGGTATAAGCATTTCTTCAAGATCCAGATATTTTAGGCTAGCGACCAATCTAAGGATACAGAGAAGAAAAGAAATTTTCCACAAAATGTTTAACTGATGCACTTCAATGCACGGTGGTAACAACTAAGCATGCCCTGGGGCAGACAGGGCCTAGCTGGGCAGGACTGTCATTAGGAAGCCACAGGACATGAGAACTTTTCTTCTCACAAGGGCCAGGTTTCACCCCTTCCCCAAGTTTTCCTAAGCTGTGGAGTCTGTTGCACTCAGCAGCAGCCCTGGAAAGCAAGGAGAAGCCATAGCCACAGGAATCACAGGAATGCAGTACCCAGAAATGCTTCACTAGGGCTTGCCTGCAGCAGAGCTGAGCTTTCCCATTTCATTTCCCAGGCAGGAGGGAGGCCACAGACCTCAGTGGGCTGCTATGATAGGAGATTTGGGGAAGAGGCCAAGGTGGGAGGATGCTCACTAGACAGGCTGCTTCCTGTAAAAGCCAGGCAATATCCTGGTCTACTCGCTCAAGGTATAGGACCCGAGCCCGGACTCCTACCTTCCCAGGCTGGCTCTTGCATACTGGGCACATGAGCATGTAAGAGCCAGTAAATCACACTTCTCTGGCTTTAGAAACAAATGCTGACGCCCTGTTTTCTGCACTTGGGGCAAGGGGCACAGAGGTAGGTGTTTCTCAGACTTCAGTCCATAGGAGTCAGCAGCTGTCACAGGCTGCCCTACCTTTGTAAGGGTGCACCATCCCATCCATGACATCAACCGTGTCATCCCCCTGCAGCTGCAGGGACACATCCCCTACTGCATCCACCAGCTCTGTGAAGAAGTCTGCGATCTCAGCACAGTCTTGTAAGAACACATAGCGGTCCTGGCGGTTGGTGAAGTAGGAGTCACTCAAGTTTGCACTACAGAGAAGAAGAATGAGATGAGGATGCAGCCAAGGGTGGGCGTGGCCTCATGACCCAGGCCTGGGGTGAGCACATGAGGAATAACAATCCAGTGATGTGATGAAACCAGAGCAACCTATGTGTAGGACGCCAGCCAGGCTGACCCTGAGTAACAGAACACAGATGGGGCCAACCCAAGTGGAGAGCAGGCACTGTAGCCCACACCGCTGTCTGTCAGTGACATGACAGCCCACACTTGGGCCTGCGTCCTGCTCAGTTTGTGGTTCCTGGGCTCTGCCTGGCAGCTATCCTCTCTGATCTGTTCTCCTCACATGAGGTGAGGAACATGGTGACAGCATCACCATGAGACAGTGAAACAGTGCAAAGGCTCCCCGCACAACCGCCAATGCTAGTACTAAATCAACCTTACATGTAAGAGGGGTCGCTAAAGAGGCGAATGCCATCTACAGCCAGGGCAGACTGACTCCCAGCTAGAGAACACACAGGATGCTTACCCGCTCAAGATGACATTGTTGTCAAAGAGGTACACCTTGATGTGCTGGAGCCCGATGGTCTCGTTGAAGCGCTCAGGGATGAGGAGGCGGAGGAGGCCTCGGAGGTTTGGCGTGTGGAAGAGGGAGACACGCACGTGCTCAGGAAACCTCTGCAGGAGCGGGAGCAGCATGGTACGTGAGTTCTTCCTACCTGTGCATGCAAAGACAGACGTGCTGACTGGCAGACACATCAACTCCCTGGGAGCCTCACCTCACCACACTAGCCCCCTCCTCCTGTAGATCATCAGCTGCCTCCTGGGGAGCTACGACCCTTCAGTGCCCTGACTTCTCACCTCAGCTGCAGAAGAAAACACACCAACCTGAGCCAGACATGACAATGGCCCAGATCTAGCCCATACCCTACAGCAGTCACTTAGAAACTTTGACTTGAATCTCAGAGAAAGAAGCAGATTGCTTCCAAGAAGCAGGTGTCCTGGGAACTTGGTCTCAAATACCAGGGACCCCCACATAAAGCCTTAAAATAAAGCAAAGCCAAAGAAAGCAGGGAAGAGACAGCCCCTGAAAAGCCAGACTTGGGAAAACTCCTTTTCTGCCCTGACTGTTCCAAGCTGGGCTACATACATGGAGCTGCTACAGAGGACTCCTGGCTGGGACCAGCAGGCAGCCGTGTGCAGGTCTGCTAGAGGGTGACCCCTAAACCAATGAACAGAGAGAAAAGTAAGCTATACCTACCTCTTGAGCCCCGGGTGAAGTCCAGGAGGATAGAGACCTGGAGGTCGGAAGGAAATTTCGACTGTAGTGACTTCTCTAGAGTACTTTCCAGACAATCCACCTATAAGGAAAAAAAAATCCAAGAAACACACGTGAGACCAAAGAGCTGTTTCTGTACCTGAGAAATGACTCAGCTCAGCATGCTATATGGAAATAGAACCACTCTACATGGCATCAGCCACTGCTAAGGTCCCTCTCCAGCCTGAGCCCCGAGAAGGTGGAGTGCAGGGCGGAGGTACACTTGGCTTGACAACCTGGATCTCAGGACTCTGAGACGCCAACTCTCATATCTCCACAAACATTCTCCTCCAGACATAACACTGGTGCCCTGTACTATGGAGAGGGGAGTGCCGAGTGAGTATCCACTGAATGATGAAGAACTCCAAGCTATAAGCTGCTCCCGGCCCTCCACACTTGGTTTGGACATCCCATCCCAATCCATGAAAACAGACGAGCTTGCCAGGCTTGCAACCAACAAGGATGACTGGAAAATGGAGGGAGGCTTTCCTGCTCCAAGTCAAAGATGGAGGGAGGATTCAGGCTAGTCCACCTTCCCCCTGGCTCCACATGCCCATGCCTGCATCATGTCCTAGCTCCAACCCACCAGTTTCTAACTACAATAATTCCAGAAAGAACAGACACCACAGGCAACACACCATCCATCCCTCCGAGAAAAAAGTGCCCAGAGACAGGACAAATCAGCCACATTCACAGGTTCCAACTCAGCACAGATACTGCCTGCCAAAGCCACACTACAGTCATGGCCCAGCAGAAGGCCCAGGAAGAACGAGGCTGGCCAAGTCCGGGCACTCACCGCCAACCTCAGCACGGCCAGCCAGCCAGCCCTAACCACCTAGAACACAAACAGTCAGAGAATGTTGCTATATGGGACCTTGAAGTAAATATTTTAGGCTTTGTAAGCCAGAGATGGTCTCTGCCATTACGACTCAGTTGTGGGGCTGTCACTGACAGGTGAATGTCATGCACCTTACATTCTTTGGTTTTCTTCCAATCTCTTGGAAATAAATTGCCATTCTTCAGGCCACACAAAAGCAGGCCATGGACCTGATACAGCCCTGGGTTATGGACAGGTAGAACAGCCCAGAAAGAGAGTCCTGTGAGGGTTGGGAGTAGCTGGCCAGCACATGATTGGATCTCCCACACCACCTTCATGCACTAATGAGACACCTCCATGTAGAGGCCAGGAAAGCAGCTGGAGTCAACAGTGACACTGTGGAGCTGATTCCACCTGCCTCTAAACCTTACCAGTTCCTGCTCCAAAGGTCCTGTCCCCAAGTAGAGGGATGCCATCACAACACGCCTCTTGGCTATTTTTATCTGCCCCTGCAAGAAGAGTAACAGTTCTACATTATATCCATTCGCTGATTGTTTAGTCCACACTCTAAGCTGAACGGCTCTATGTCCTCACTATTAATACTCCAAGTAGCCCAGCACAGATACAACAATTTCCCAAAGGAGAATCCACAATCCTAATTCAAATATTCAGCCTGCAAAGGCACAATCTAATGGGACAACAAAATGCAACAGAACCACTAATGGGTGAAGGATATCGTGTGTGTGTGTGTGTGTGTGTGGTGTGTGCACGTGTGTGTATTATTTATTTATATATGCATATTTGTGTAAGTGCTGGTCACATGTAAGTGTGTAGTCATGCATATGGGAACACAGAACCACCACGGGCTGTGACACCATGTTTTGATTATTTTTGAGATAGGGTCACTAGCCTGGAACTCACCAAGCATGCTGCCAGGCCAGCAAACCCTAGAAGTCCATCCACATCTGCACCCCAGCCCTGGGATTAAGAGTGGACATCACCTCACTTGGCCTTTCTCTGTGGTACTGAGATGTGGAACTCAGATCTTCATGACTGGGAAGCAAGCACTTTACCAACTGAGCACATTTTCCAGCCCCAGGATGAAGATCTATGTACCCTGATGAGAACTTGCCCCCACAATGTGCTGCTAAAACAGAATACACATAACCTCACCAGACTGCACTGTGCATGTATGATGTACATCCAGGTCCAAAAGAGCATGGAGACTCCATCAATACCTCTGAGAAGCAGGACTGGCAGGAAAGGGGGTGTGTGCAGCTGCACTTGTCGCCGTCTGGAGTCTGGCTGTCTGTGACCAAGCATGGATGCACATACACAGGCACACATGGAAAGACAACACATCCCAAGTTGTCTCACCAGCCAATGTCCTCTCCCTAGGCCCTGCTCCAGCTCAGAATAAAAAAGCCCATCTCCAAAGCCTCAGCAGCCACACCCCAGAGGTGCTCACCAGCACCAAGCAGCACACTGCGCACCTGTCACACCTGTCATCTAGCTCTTGGGAGACAAGACAGGAAGATCAGGAGTTCATTGCGAGTTAGGAGCCAGCTGGGGCAACAACAGACTGTCTCCAAAAAATGCAAAGCCAACTCCAAAGGACACAGACGAGCATAACCAGAAGGAGGGAGCCACAAGTAGAGTGCATGCCTGCAGCTTAAGAAGGGATATGACCCAGCTAGTGTTGTCCACTCAGGAAGTTGGGCACACTGACTAGACAGATGCATGAGCACACCCCTGGGAAATGCTTAGGCACAAGGAAAAAACAAACAACATCCTCAGGTTGTTACTTCCTTTGTTTTTATTATCTATTAAAATTGAGATTGTAGAGTAAAAAGCAAAAGGCAGAGTCCATTCAGCCTTAACCACCGAAGTGTACATGGCCACTTACTATAGGACCCTGTGTTGGTTTTGCGTGAGAAGAGACACACACTCGCACTACCAAGGCCACAAGAGGGTTTATTTAGGAGAGTTCCCAGGCAGAGAAGGACAGGAGAGCAGAAGAGAGCAACCAAAACACACAGTGTGTCTCTTTTTAAGAAAAGGGGTGTGCAGGGGTTTAGGCAGCCACGCCCAGGGGCATGACTCACACTGGAGGTGCATCCCACTGGAGCAATGTTGGCTCAACCATGTGGAGTGAGTGCCAGGAATACTTACACCCTGGGACCCCAAACAATCCCTACATGAGGAAGGCACAGAATCAGCCAAAGATCAGAGGGCCAACATGTGACACACATATCAGGTGGTGAGAGCCAAGAGAGCCTGCCTGCCCTCCAACCTGCTCTCTTGCCCAGGGACAAGGTAAGAAGGCCTTGCCTCTTCTCAGGCCAGATCCAGGACCTCTGCTGCTCCCTGGACTCTCTGCTTTACCAATGTGGGCAGGTACAAAGCATGGCCTGGCCTCTGGACCAGAAGAGCCTACCACCTGACATAACCTATTTCTCCAAGTCAGAGGGAAAACAGAAACCAGAGCACACTGCAGGATTGTCCTCCTAATGAGGAGGCAGGGTATGAGGAGAGCAAGAGGCCACCATGGGCACTGGCCCACACACGGGCATGAACCCAGCTCAGCCCTGCCCTGCCTATAGGCACACACACAAAGAATGAGCTAGCCAGAAGTGTAGTTAAGTGTGAATCGGCACGGGCGAAGGGTAAAACAGAGGGACAGCAGGCAGGCTTTCCACAGATGCACTTTCTTCTCCAGAGATGAACCTGCCTGCCATTGCCCAGCACCCTGCTGCCCACCAGCCTCAGCACATCTTCATTCCAGAGCCATTGCTAATATGAACTCAGAGAGTTCACAGAATTAAAGATTAATTAGCACTGAATTACTTCATTCCAATTAGCAGTCCAACCCTCAACTAGACGTGTGATGTGACCCTGAGTACTGTGGAAAGGAACCCCTAGGTGCAGAGTGACACCATTTGCAAGGAAAAGGATGTACACACCACAGATAGGACTCCCAATGATCCAGGATGCCAGAACTGCAGGGCAGGGAGTACAAGTTCCTAATCTGAACTACCCTGTCACCAAGGGGCCACTGTGCATACACATCAGATCCCTCTCAAGCAACACAGCTACCCTGATGAAGCTGCCACCCAGGGAAGGTATTGTCATGCACAGTCCCTATCATCTTTTTTTTTTAATATTTATTTTTACTTTATGTGAATTGGTGTTTTGCCTGCATGTATAACTGTATAAGGGTGTCAGATCCTGGAATTACAGACAGTTGTTAGCTGCCATGTGGATGCTGGGAATCAAACTCAGGACCTCTGGGAGAACAGTCGGTGCTCTTAACCGCTGAGCCATCTCTCCAGCCCAGCCCCTATCATCTTTAGCAGAGAAGGACTGGGGGCCACTAGTCCTCACAGCCTCCAGGCTCAGGGTCTAGCCCTGCCCCCATTCCTCCCTGCTCAGGGACACTAGCTACCCAGAGGATGTCTGCTTGAAGCTCAACTTGACCGCAGATGAAGGTAACATCGGACAGCAGGACCCATGGGCTGTGTCTACCACAGAGGGTGTCAGGACTCACCAAATCCATCCCCATCCAATGTCTGTTCTTGGTCCCTGATGCAACTTACCTTCAAGAGCTCGAAGAACTCCGCAGGGGAAGACAGCACCCTGACATGAGAGCTGGACACTCCGAATTCTGGGACCAGGTTTCTGATCCACTGGAACCTGTGCACACCCTCGGGACACAGGCAGCAAGGTGGAGAGGTGACCTGAGGAACAGTTGGGGACAGCAAGGGAGCCAGTAACAGCCATGGTGACCTGGTTAAAGAAATATGCAAATAAGCTTTGTCAAACACTTCTGGGGCCAACTGAGTCTGATCTTGGCCATTTCAGATTGTCCCACATCATCAAGTCCTCCCTCCCCCTAGGACCTTCAAGTTCACTGTTGCACAATCAGTAACAGAGCCTATATGCAAACCAACCAAAGTCACTCCCATAACTGAGGAACCAACTTAAAAACAACCACAAGAAAGCTCACAAAAGTTCCTGCTGGGCTCAATCCACTCCTTTGACATAAATACACCTCAGAAAAATCCTGCCTCCTGGTGGGATACCTCCCATAAATTACTCATCTGAAATGGCCCAGAGGTCCCCAAACAACAGATAGCAAGACTCTACTGCTGAAGATACAACACACTGGCTGGGACATAAAGAAAACCCTCTGGAACCAACTGAAACGTCCTCCCTTCTAGATGCTAACAGTAATGAATGGTGCTATGCCTACCACTGTGGCAGAAAAGTAAGTCATCAATGGTCATACCCAGCAGGCTACTATATATAGCGCTGCAAGCTACTATACTGACTTATCAGGCAAAAACATGCCCATGGTGCAATAGTGGCACAAAGGTTATGGAGTAACCACCACCTTCTGTTGGGACGTGAGCCCTATTCCACAGGAAGGAATTCACTCATGTTACTGTAAATCTGATCAAAGGTCCATCACTTGGAAAGCCACAGGCCCTAGGGGGAGCCTATTATTGCTTTTTTTTGTTTGTTTTGTTGCTTGCTCGTTTCTTGCTAAATGGGCATGTTATTAAACTGCCTTCTCTATGTATGGTTATACCCATGGTTTGCTCTTAGCCTTGCCAGAGAAGCCTTTATTAATGAAAACAGCGATGGGAGAGCTGAGAGTAAGTGGTTGCTGAGGCTCAGCCTCAACTGGGCATCTCTATAAACCTCTCCAAGGCTCAGAGAGCAACCAGGAAGAGATCTAGAAGGATTTAGGAGCTGATGATGAAGAGGAGGGCTGGGAAATGCTGTCCCGTATGTGTGATAGGGCTGCAGCACCCATGCACTCACTGTGTTTACACTGGGGGGGGTGGCTGGAGCAGAGCTCAGCAGGTAGGGCTGGCTCTTGCTGCTCTCAATTCCCAGCATGCTGGGGAGCTCACACCAGCAACCCCAGTTCAGTAGACCCAACACCCTCCTCTGTCCACCACAGACACCAGTACACGTAGCTTGCACATACAGGCTTGGGGAGCAGAAATAATAAGTAATTTTTTAAAAAAAGAAAAGATATGAAGATCCTGCCGGAAAATCAGGATCAAGACACATTGTATAAAAGTATGAATTGCCAAAAAAATAAATACAAGTTTTTGAGTCCTGCCTACAGATACTGAAAACAAGGTTAGCTAGGATGACAATGAAGACCCACAACTCATGGGCTTCTGTTAGAGAACCTAGGAACATGACATTTTTCTCTTTACAGCTCAGATCTGGGGAGAAAGAATGTGTGTACACGGTGACCTATCTTTTGAGGTGCTGTGTGCCCAGACTGAGCCATGCTCCTGCTGCCTTGTGCAAAACTCCACACAAACCACTCAATCCCAGGCTGCAAACAGCAGCAGGAAGCCTTTTTCAGTGTGTGACTGGGAAGGGAGAGTTCTGGGCAGCATTTCCTCAGCACCCTGGGGCTCAATGAGGATTCCAGGAAGATGATTTCACTGCTTGGTCCATGCTCCAGCAATGAATCTCCCCAGGACTCCAGCACCGCAGGGATGCCAGATGGCCCCCAGCTGCACTTCCCAGAAAGCCCACCAGTCTGTCATGGTCAACTTACTGCCAAGAAAACTTTAGTCAACAGTGGAAGGTCCTGGGTCCTGAAGAGACTGCAAAAACCTTGGCTGCCCATGCAGAGGTGAAAATATAGTCATCTCCCTGCACTCACTATGGAGGGTGAGGACACTCCTCAGTGCTTTCTGGCTTGCAAATAGAAGTCCTGAGTAAGAACAAGAGAGTCCTGCCTCTATGTCCCACACACTGAGCAGGCTTAGAGGAAAGCGGGAAAACCCCCAACAGGTGCAATCCAATATTCACGAGTAGAATATGGTCTATGTGCAGCAGTGAGTGTCCATCTCACAGGACACCCTCCACCTTGTAGAGCTTATGAGAAAGGACCAGGGTCTGCCTACTTTACTCCATGCCACATCTTCAATACCCACATAGCCACCATGTAGGCAGAGATGCCAAACAGCTCACAAAGAGAAAGGTGAGGAAATACCCATCCACAGCAGACAATCCAGAGCAGAGTCTGAGTTCCTGGAAGTATAACTCACACCATCATGTGAATTCCTAACACACACTATGGAAACACACACTAGCTGGCAGCTCTGTCTCCCATACTTGTAAAGGCCTCACCAACTCTCACACCTGGAATTAGAGATCAAAGAGAAAATGCTAAAGGTGATTAAATAAATGTCAGCTATACATGGTCAAAGGTAGGGGGCAGGTGATGCCTGGAGCTGCTCAGAGGCTTTCAGCAGGCAACCATGAAAATCATAAAAAGCAGCAAAATTCAAATCGTATGCAGAGGGGAGGGGAGGGGGCTCTGGGCAAGGTGAGATGTGAGCAACAGAAACTTCCAGAAAGCAGTCCAGGGACTGTGCACCCATACTCATACCCTACAAAGTATCAGGGCAGGCCTAAACAGCCACCATGGCAGGCAGTGGCTGCAGGGGTGGCAACCTTGAGCTGGTCTCTCCTCTGCTAGGCAGCTCTGCCTGGGAATGTTCCACCTGGGCCTCGGTCCAAAAGTTGTTGCAGGCTTCTCTGTACTGACTTCCTGTCTAATCTGTGTACTGACAGGTTTATTTATTTATTTATTTTTTTGAGCAAGAAGGAGCTGCAAGCCAATTAGGGTCTGCTGATTCACTGTAAAGTCAGTGCAGACATCGCACAGCTTTCACAGATGCAGAAGTGTGCAGCAGTACATACAGCAGGAGCATAAAGGGCCCCACAGTGACAGCGCACCAAGGAGACCGAGTCCTAATGAAGGGCAGCAGCCTGGTCTGCTCTAGGGTCAAAATTGTGGACACTGGCTCCTGGCTTCCCATAATGCAACTCCTGAGGACTGTCCAGTCTCTGATCCACCTAAGCCAGGAGGGTGACTAAGAGACCACAAGACTGGGTCAGTGGTAAAGGCCCTTGCTGCCAGGCTGACAACTTGAGTTCAATGCCCTGAAACTCATAAAACAAAATAAGAGAGCTGGGGGGCTGGAGAGATGGCTCAGCGGTTAAGAGCACCCTCTGCTCTTCCAGAGGACCCGGGTTCGATTCCCAGCACCCACATGGCAGCTAACAACTGTCTGTAGTTCCAGTTCCAGGCAAACACCAAGGCAAATAAATAAATAAATAAATAAAGTTTAAAAAAAAAAAAGAGAGCTGAAGAGAGAGAGAACTGAGCACAGGGTTAGGTGTGCGCGTGCACACACACATATACATATAAAAAAGGATTTTTAAGAAAAAGGAAACAATGTGACCAGTCGAAAACTACGTCTGAGAATTTCAAGGCAGAAGCTGTGGTTACTAAGAACTGATCTTGTCATGCTCACACTTAAGGAACCAAGCCACCGCACATGCACAGTTTCCATATCTACAGCTGGTTCCCCTAAGTCATCTCTTTCTAGATACCATCTAGCACCGCTTCTAATAACACAAAGAAGGAAGTGGTACAAACAGACAACCAGGCTCTGTGGGCCTTGCCTCTCTGAAGGCCCCTCCTTTCTCCTGGAATATCCAGTGCCCCCACCCACCCACCCAACATCCAAGGCCTAGGAACACTCTCAGCAAGAGAGGTCAACAGCTCAAAAACCATCCTCAGCCTGCAGTCCTGAGGACCCAGGGCAGCATCTTCTGGCAATTTGCTGCTCAGACCACACCCACAGGATACCTGACTCTAGGTGAAAGTTCAGCCAGACTTAAGGCTTCCGTAGATACTGCAGATAAATTCCCTAAACTCAGAAATGATTGGAAATCGGAACACCAAGGTCCTGTAAAGCCGGCACAGTGAATGTGAAAGCAGGGGAATGAGGTAGGCACGGGACCTACAAATTCAATCACCCCAGTGCACAGCATGGACACTCTTCTCTGAACTCCTGGACCAAAATTAGCTTGATATGCTAGAGAGTCCTAGGTAGAACAATGTGCCCCTCAACATTCCCCCATGAGGGGCATGGGACAACAGTGTCAACTGAGCTCAAAATTACCAAGCTGCCACCCAACAGAAAGCCACATATCCTTGGGTGGAGCACAGGGCATGCTATCACACCAGGAATTTGGGAGCTGCTTGAACCTATGGAAAGATACTGGCTTGACTCACCTGTGGATGGGCCACGACAAACCCAGGCTAGCTCCTCCAGTCTCTAAGAGAGGCAACTGAGAAAGTCATACCACAGAAACACAGTCTATACTTCACCCCCTGTAGCCCCCCCCAAAAAAAAACCTCTGGAGCCATAGTCCTCAATGCTTTCTACCACCAATGGGACAAGGGAACTAAAATTCCTTCCCAGAGGAGATGTACAGTCCCAACAACAAACCAAGGCATAAATGTATCAAAGTTCACTCTGGGTGAGTAAATGAATTTAGTGGGCACCAGTGAGAGGTTACTTACTGGAGTGTATGTATTCACCACAAAAAGACCACACCAGAAAGTCCTTACCCAGCAAGGACAATGGCTTTCCCACTGACAGCTGACTAGAGCCCCCTCCCCAGTCTTCCCCAGCCTATACACCCAGCCCCTCTGCAAGGCCACAAGCAGGGAGAGCAGCATTGCATTCAACAGGGGTTATGGAGAGACTGTTTACTCAGGGCAGTCCCCTGCCTCCCACCTCCCACCTCCCACCCCACCTTCTAGGAGGGGGCATGAGCAGTCAGCAGGCCCAGCTGGGATGATCTTTTTAAGCCAGCACAGCTGACAGACCCCAGGATGGCTGTTGTTTAACTCAGAGGACAGACAGGTGCAACAGGCAATGGCCCAGCTGTGAGGAAGAACAGGTCCACACCATCCTGGGTCCTTCCTCACCCTTCTAGTGACTATTTACTCAGGGGAGATCTCTCAGGCATCCTAGGTACTCTGAGGGGTGTGAACAGACAAGCTCAGCCTAGATGGCTGTAGTCTGGCTCTTGAGGATAGACCTGTACAACAGATACAAGCTGCAGGTCAATGTGCAGGACTCTGGGAGGTGCTGTGAGGCTGAAGCCAGCCTCCTGACCCTACCTGAAGGCCTACAATAGCCAGGAGCACTTTGTCCTCTGGGAAAGAGGGTTCCTGGCACAGACTATGGGATCCCAGTCAAATCTGTCCAAAATGGCCCCAAGTGTTTAGAAGAAACTGTGGTATTTGGTCATCACATTTTTCAGAAACTACTTTTTAAGAAAAGTCCACCATCCGCCCACCCGCCTGCCCGCCCACTTACCCATCCTGCACATTTAAATGTAAAAAGTGAACTGATAAGAAGAGCAACAGTCATAACTTCCTGACAGCAGCGGCCCTTCCTGATTTCTGCAGTCTAAGACCCAGCAAGGGAAGTGATGCTGCAGGTTACTCAAGACCATGGCTGCTGGACTCCCCCCAGTAAGTACCGCTCCAGAGGCCCAGCTGTCAGCATCCAGCTACATGCTGACCACAAGCCAAAAGGAAGCCAATGACACTGAGGGACTGAAATGCTAAAATGTCTTCAAATCCCATGGCCATCGAGACAGAACAAGAACAAAGTACATGACATAAACCAACCATGTCTACTCTACCCTCACTGGGCTCCCGCCAGGCTGCCTCCTTTACCATTTATCAGTATTTACAAGATTAGCTATCAGAGCATTTTAATCCTAGGCTGTTCTCCATCTGCCTGGCAGCACCCGTGCAGCTGGACCTCGCTCACCAGCTAAGATGCACTCAGGGACACTGTCAATAACAACTTACCAACTACAACTGTGAGTGAATCAGCTGAGAACCAAACGTTAACTCACACTGAGAAAGTTGCTTTATGTCCGTCTCACCCATTCCAACTGCATAAATAATAAAGCAGGAGGGGATGAGAACACAGATCATTGATACAGTGCTTCCTTAGCATGTGCAAGAGCCCTATGTTCAGATCCCAGGACAACCAAAAAAAATCTTGACAAACTTATGAAAGGCCGGGTGAGGTAGAATACGCAGCACTTGGAGGCACGAGGGTCAGTTGGTGAAGGTCACCTCAACTACATATTGAGTTTGAGGCTAGCCTGGGCTACATGAGACTCTATCTCAAAAAGTAAAATAAACCGAGACACAGAGCTCTAGTGGGCTGGGAAGGCTGAGCCCCAACATCAGAAATGGCCAAAGAAAAGTAAGTGGCTAGAGTGTGATGGCTTCTCAGAGTATAAATTTCTCCTAATACACCACTAACTTTCCATCACAAAGTAAGACATTACAACTTAAAGAACCTTCCATGGCTACCTTTTTTCCCTCTCAAAAGCCAGGAAAATAAGAAACAGTGTTCCTGTCTCTCTGCACCCCCATAAAGAAAATAGGCTTAAGTTTAAAAAATAAAGACTTAGTTATGCATATAGCTAAACTAAATGTAGTTTTAGAGGAAAAACTATAGGCCACAGAGATATTTCCTCATGTGGCAAACAAATTCAAGATTAAAAAAGAACTCCCTCTTGATACATTTCCAGTAGGTCTCACCTAATCTAATTAAGGAGCCCATTTTATGCTTCACTGGCTCCAAACCCTCCATCCATGGTGAGGTCCTCTCCTAAGCACTGGGTACCTCTACCTGGGTGCAGCTGGGTGCACCTCAAGAGCCACAAATGACTTTATCATCCATCATCCCCCACACCTGTGGCTTTGACTCCTGAAAGCAGGTTCAGAGCAACAGTGGAAAGTGTGGTCACATGACCTACCTCAGGATTACTTCCCCCTATACCAAAGCAGGCCAGACTCTAACCGGGCCTCTAATTTTATATCCCATTGTCCGATTTCATAGGAGCACCCCAACCCCCCAAACTCAGGGCTGTACCATTCACAAAGGAAATCACCCAAGGTCCTAAAATTTGCTTTCTTGGGTCTCTAGCCCAGAAGAGTGACTTGCTTCTGGCTCTCTCCTACTTAGCGCCCTCCACCAGTTAGAAATGGTTAAAGGGCCAGGTGGTGAGGGTGCATGCCTTTAATCACAGTGTTTGGGAGACAGAGACAGGTGGATCTCTGAAAGTTTAAGGCGGGGCTGGAGAGATGGCTCATCGGTTAAGAGCACCGTCTGCTCTTCCAGAGGACCCAGGTTCGATTCCCAGCACCCACATGGCAGCTAACAACTGTCTGTAGTTCCAGTTCCAGGCAAACACCAAGGCAAATAAATAAATAAAGTTTAAAAAAAAAAAAAAAAAAGAAAGAAAGTTTAAGGCTAGCCTGGTCTACAAAACTAGTTCTAGGACCTCTAGGGCTGTTTCACAAAGAAACTCTGTCTTGAAAAAAGGAAAAAAAGAAATGGTTCATGTTATACCTGCCACTCCTGTTCACATCATCCACCCCTTAAATGCCTACTCCCCCTTCTTTTCCCAACAGCTCTGTGCTGTGCCAGCAGGAGGCCTTCGTATCTCAGGGGCTCTCCAGGGTGCCGCCATGACTTACTCTCCTGAACTGTCTGCTCACAGGTCAGGGCATTACAAAGGCAAGGCTGTGTCTTTCCTAGCAGAGCAGTGATGGATGACCCAACCACATGAGGAATAAATGAACTGTCTAATTCTCCCGATCACAGTGAGTCAGACATTTGCTTCAGAGAAAGCAACAGTATTTCAAGATCTTAAGAAGAAATGATTTTCTCATGTTCTGAAGTCTCTATGGGTACCTCTAAGCCTGGGAGGAAACCACGCAGTGAAGAACCGTTCCTCCTGCTGGCCACAAGGATGCACCAAGCCCCCAATGGCTGAGTCAGACTGGCAAGCCAGAATCTAAAATAACTTAAGCTCATGACTACACAGAGCTATTATCAATGAATCAGTGATAGAGAATTACAAGAAACCACACCATTCGGGGAATGAGGAATTGGGGGTGCAGTGGAACAAAGGAGAAGAATCGAAAGCCAGCAGCTGAGAGTGACCACAACTGACATGAATAATGCCACACAGTAAGGCCCCAAGGAACCAGAAAAGGCTGCAAGCCAAACTAGGCAGAGGTGGGGACAAAACCCTGCAGGGTCACTCATTGGTGGAAACACTAATCCTCATCCCTATTCAAATCTTATCACTGGAAAACAAGGGCTTCTGGTTCTGACTCAAAGAAACCCACCAATCAATACACACACACACACACACACACACACACACACACACACACACACACACACACACACAAACACACTGCCCCCCACACCCCCGCCCTTTTAACTGCAGGCTTAATCCTTTGGCTTAGAAATAGAAAATCACAAGTACTTTGAAAATTTTGAGAAGCTGAGCTGAGTGACACATGCCAGTAATCCCAAAACTCAGGTGACTGGCAGGAAGATCAGGAGTTCAAGGTCATCTTCAGCCATAACTACTTCAAGGCCAGCCTAGGAAAATGAGATTATGTCTCAAACAAACATGAGTCTTGTAAAATCAATTTAGACACTACCCTCAGTGCACGCTGCCCCTGCAATCCCTCACCTACAAATTTAAGGCCACCATTAACTACATTGCAAGCCTGAGTCAACCCTGACTCCCCGACCCCCAAAAAATAACAATTTAAAAAGACAGCCTGGTCTATATAGGAAGACCAGAACATGGAGCTGGAGAGATGGCTCACTAGTTAAGAGCACTGACTGCTCTTTCAGAGGACTGGGGTTTATTCCCAGCACCCACATGGCAGCTCACAAATGTCTGTATTCCAGGATCCAACACCTTCATGAAGATACACATATAGGCAAAACACCAATAATATAAAATTTGTAAAAAAGAAAGTTTTAGGACAGCCAGGGCTACATAGTAAGATGCTGTCTCAAACATATATTAATGGACTGGATATCTATAGCTTAGTGGTGAAGAGTGTCCACTGCTCTTCTAGAGGACTTGAGTTTGGTCCCTACAACTACCTGTAACTTTAATCCAGGGGATCCAGTATCCTTTTCTGGTCTCCAAGGGCAATTTCATTCACACACATACACATAAATAAAAACAAAACCTTGGGCTAAGTGTGGTGGCACACACCTGTAATCCCAGCACTCAGGAGGCAGGAACTGGTGGATCTATCTCTATCAGTTTGAGGCCAGCTGGTCTACACAGAGTTCTAAGTCAACCAACTGTACAGTGAGAACCAGTCTCAAACAAGCCAACACAATCTTCTTTTTTTAATATTTTTTGAAATTTATTTTTATTTTCTGTGAATTGGTGTTTTGCCTGCATGCATAACTGTGTACAGGTGTCAGATCTTGGAATTACAGACAGTTGTTAGCTGCCATGTGGATGCTGGGAAGCGAACCCAGGTCCTCTGGAAAAACAGCCAGTGCTCCCAACCGCTGAGCCATTCTCCTTTTTTAATATTTTAAAGAAGCCAATGAGATACCTCAGCCAGTAAAGGTGTCTGCCACCAAACCTGACAACCTGTGTTCAATTCCTGGGACAAACACATGCACACACTAAAGGTAAAAAGTAAAATAAAATATAAAGACAAAACAAGATAAAGAGAAACAGAAAGTGTCTGTCCCAGCTGGGCATGCCAGTAAAGCCTACAACCCCTGTGCCCAGGAGACTCAGGAAGGAGGATCCCGAGTTCAAGGCTAACCTGAGTTACATAGCATGGGGGTGGGGATGTGGCTCAGTTGGTCTGCCATGGCAGAGACCTGAAAACTACCCCTAGCACCCACCACATGAAATCGAGCACAGTGACACATGCCTACAATCCCAGCACTCAGGCTCTAGGCAAAAGCTGAAGTTCAAAACCATCTTCAGCTACAAAGCATGTTTAAAGCTAACCCCAGGTACATGAGGCTCTGCCCCCTCAAAAGTGACTTTAGGGGTACAGCTCAGTAGTACAGTGCTTGCCTATCCTAGATTTAACACCTAGCAGTAGTGGGGGTAGTTTGTGTAGAATACCCTAGCACCCTACAGTGATCAACGGCAAAGCTAACAATGATAAACAATGTTTCAAAACACGTCTCATTTTTCAGGCTGAACTCTTTTAAATATTTATTTTTATTTTATGTGAATTGGTATTTTGCCTGCATGTACAACTGTGTAAGGGTGTCAGATCTTGGAATTAGAGACAGTTGTTAGCTGCCATGTGGATGCTGGGAATTGAACTCAGGTCCTCCAGAAGACCAGTCAGTGCTCTTAACCACTGAGCCATCTCTCCAGCTCCCAGGCTGAACTTTTAAAACCTTAAATTTTGCAGTGATCTGAAAGCATGATGCAAGCATCACCTGACTTTACCACAAAATAGAATGGCCAGGTCTTTCGCTGAGCTTCAGTTACGGAATACAGACAGAGTGGCACTTCCCTGACATCTGGGAAACTAGAGACATTCTGATCAGTAAGCACCCAAGACTTTCTTTCTGCCTCGAATCTGTCACCTGAAAGTTACTCTGATCAACTTGTGCTTTGGCTGGCAAGCTCCTCTGTGAGTCTGTGAATTAATGTTCCACATCTAGAACCAACACAGGACACTGCACCCCAAGTCTAGAAAGACCACAAGATCATACCCACAGAACCCTTATCAAAAGTGAAGACAGTGGACCATTATAGCTCACACCTGTAATCCCAGCATTAGAGAGAATGAGGCAGGAGAATCAGGAGTTCAAGGCTAGCCTGAGTTGCCTAGCCAGTTTAAGGCCAGCCTGAGCTACATGCGACCATGCTGCTTGCTGCTAAGCAGAATGGCCTGTGAAACCACCTGAATTCACATAGTTAAACCATCTCTTTGTACAGGTAGTCCCCCTATAAACATATGAGCATCAGGACATGCAAACACTCTCACACACATTCACACACAAAAATTATTTTAAAGAGAAAGAGAGCTGGGGATGTGGCTCATTGTTAGATCATTGGCCTAGAGTGTATGAGGTTCTGGGTTTGAGCCCCAGCACCCGAAGAAAAAGAAAACACTTGTAAAATCAAAATCCTGGACAACATTTCAACTAATCAAGTACTCAAAGCTTTCGCTAGGCCCAATACCTCAAAGCATTCACACACACACACACACACACACACGCTCGCTCGCTCGCTCTTTTTTTCCCTCAATATTAGCAACAGCATCAGGCCTCTCGGGTGAGCCTGTTCTTGGCAAATGTTTACTGTAAAGGACCACTGCCCGAACTAACTGCTTGAAAGCCTACTTCACCGTTTACACAACCCACTTCAGTACATTTCCAGAAACAGGCCCTTTGAAAACGCGTAGAGAGAGTTCCGAGAGTTTCCTCTTCACGGGCCTGAGTGCTGACTGAGTCAGGATTGAGAAATGTCTCAGGCAGGATGTGTGGAAGCCAGCCCGCACCCGGTCCTCGCAGGGCTGATTCACTCCCGCCAAGTCACCACGTTAACACAGATTGCCACGCTCACCCCGCGGGGCCCGAGAACACCAGCCTTCGCCCCGAGCGCGCCCTGGGTGGCTCCTGCAAGGTGCACGCCCACGGGGGGCCGCGGCCGGGCCGCCAGCAAGCGGGGAGACAAGGTCCCAGCCCAGCCCGCCCCGAGCACTCTCACCTCCGGCGTCGGCGCTCCCGGTTCCTGCCAAAGCGGTCGGAGAGCCGGCCAAGGAGTGCGGCCAGACCCGGCCGGCCAGGCAGCAGGCCCAGCAGCCGCCTCCAGAACACCGGGCCCGCTGCCGGCGCCGCCATGGAGACCCGCCGCTTCCGCTTCCGGCGCGCGAGAACTTTATTGACAGCGCGAGCGCGGACACAGAGGCAGCACGCAGGCGCAGAAGCGGCGGCGGAGGCTGTAAGGACTGTACAGCTTGGTGTTGCTTCTGTGTGCTTTCTGGGGCATGGTGTCGCGCCAGGGAGGGAGCTCGAGGGCAGAGTTGACCACGGTCCTGAGCTCACCTGCACTACTCCAAGAGGGAGGATGCTGGTGACAGTTCAGCGCCATGACACCTGTCCGATTGACAGCTGCCCCCTTGCGCCCTGCGCCCACCTGCCTTGCTCCAGGCAGGAGGATGCTGTTGACAGTTCAGTTCTGTGAATCCTCACAGATGGATAGCTGCTGTCCTGAGCTCTGCTTCCTGTGCTCACCTGCCTTGATGGCTCAGCACCCCAAACCCATCAGATTGCAAGCCACTGCCTTGTGCCTGCATCCACCTGCATCGTTTTAAGCTCAGCACCTTGAGGCTTGGCCCTCCTCTGCCTCCTGTCAGACTTACATGCCACTGCTTCCTTCTCTCGCTCAGACAGGCCGGATTTAGAAACTAGAAACACGGGGCTGGAGAGATGGCTCAGAGGTTAAGAGCACTGACTGTTCTTCCTGAGGTCCTGAGTTCAATTCCCAGCAACCACATGATGGCTCACAACCATCTATGATGACATCTGCTACCCTCTTCTGTACACTATATACATAATAAATAAATAAATCTAAAAAAAAAAGAAACTAGAAACATTGTAAAACATACTCATCATAGTCATAACTCATTTATCTACAGAGATGTTATGGGGTTAAAACTGTGACACTGCATTGTGGATTTCACTTCCACCAAATTATTCCGGGGGAGTTAATGACACATTCCCACAAGAAAATTCATCTCAGGGCCGGAGGGATGGCTCAGTGGTTAAGAGCGCCAACTATTCTTCTGGAGGACCTGGGTTCGATTCCCAGCATCCACATGGCAGCTAACAACTGTCTACAGAATTACAATTCCAAGATCTGACAGCCTTTCACAGTTATACATACAGGCAAAACACCAATTCACATAAAATAAAAAAATAAATATAAAAAAAATATTTATCTCAGCATTTCTCACATTATTGAAAGTATGGAAACAATCTCAATGAAGGAGTTGATTAGATACACTGTGCTGTGTCAGTATAATAGATGACCATATCTCCATGACAAGTAATATCCTAGAAGAAGTAACACCCTTTACAAAATTACCAGGGACTGGCAAGATGGCTGCACCTTTACCTTCAGAGTTTAAGCCTCAGAACACACATGGTAGAAGGAAGGAACCCTGACTCACAATTTGTTCTTTGACATCCGCATGCACTCCATAGCATGTGTATGCCTGCTGGATGCCCCCACAAAATAAATTAGCGTGCAGAAAAGAAAATATAAAAGGAGAAACCAGTAAAATGGCTCAATGGAAAAAAGTGCTTGCCATGTGAAATTGTACCCCCCACCTCTACACCGCAACCCGCACTGTGTCCCTTCCAAATCATGCATATGCACATGAACAATATATAATAATAGTAATAATAATAATTGTACTAATTTTAAAATAAAACATTATCAAGAGGTGGTACAAAAACAATTTTATACAAGCATGGTAGCCCACATTGTAATCCCAGCCCTCATGAGCCCTCAGAAGGCAAAAGCAAAAGAATCTAAGAAAGAATCTAAGGAAGGGAGGGAAAGAGAAATAAGGCCAGCAAGGGAGGTGCACACCTTTAATCCCAGCACTCGGGAGGCGGAGGCAGGTGGATCTCTGGGAGTTTGAGGCCAGCCTGAACTACAGAGAGATTTTCAGGACAGCCAGAGCTGTTACACCCCAAAGAAAAAGAAAGAAATGGGGCAGGTCCCAGAATTTGGGAAATGGAGACAAGAGGATTAGGAGTTAAAGGTCATTCATTGAAACATAGTGAGTTCAAGACCAGCTAGGGATGCATGAGCCTCTGTCTAAATATCTACAGCTTTTTAAAATTTAAATACAGGGCATGTTTACACCATGCACCAGGCATGGTGGTGAGTTGTTTTAATCCTAGCACTAGGGAGGCAGAAGTGGGCAGATCTCTTCGAGTTTGAGGCCAGCCTGGTCTACATAGTGAGTTTCAGGACAGCCAGAGCTATATAATAAGACCCTATCTGCAAAAAGTAAATACAAAAAAAAACCCTACCTCATTTTGTGAAAGGCAGGGGAAATATTACAACTGGGGTAGTTTCATGGATCCGCTGGTGAGGTTCAGGAACTTCCCAATCACTTACAGGCAGTGAGTATTTCAGATTGGCTTTAATTTTTAAGTACATATAGTTTTACAAATTGTAGGTAGAATTTGACTTAGTTCTTCTGAGTTAGAAACAGTGAATCATCAGATTTCCTAACTTCCAGTAATCAGCAGGAGATTATGGTGCCATAAGCCTGTTACGGGAGGTACAGAGTAAACATACACTCATCACTGCACCTTTACCCTCATGCTCAGAGGCAATCACCACGGGGACCACAAAACATCCTGATCATCCTAGAAAAAGAAGCTGCCCTGATCATGTGGTTCTTTGCTGTGTGAAGCAACATCCAAGACATAGGGCTGGCTCACTGAGAATTTCAATTCCAAAATAAATTGCAGTTATACACAGTAATATTTACTCCATGGGTGAGTGAAACTAATAAATATTTCCATTTCTAGTAAACACAGAAAATGGTCCAGCCCCTTCCAAAACCACATACCTAGAGTCTTAAGCTCCGTGGCTAGTCTAAAACAGAGCTATAAACAAGATGAGGCAGCCATGATTATTCCAGGACACATATATCTTAGAGATTCCAAGATTTTATATACTGACTTTCAGAGATGGAGTAAGTTTTTTAAATTCTTATTTTTTATTTTACTTAACTTATTTATTTTATGTGTGAAGGTGTCAGATACCCTGGAACTGGAGTGACAGTTGTTAGCTGCCATATGGGTGCTGGGAATTGAACCCGGCTCCTCTAAAAGAACAGCTAGTGCTCTTAACCGCTGAGCCATCTCTCAAGACCCTTAAATTTATTTTTTATTTTTTAGATTTATTTATTTTATGTGTAGAGTGTTTTGCCTGCATATTTGTATTGCAGCATTCTCGTGCCTTGTACCTGTGTAGGTCAGAGAAGGGGACCAGATCCCAGAGCTGGAATTATTATAGATGTCTATAAGCCACCAGAAGGTACTATGAACTAAACCCTGGTCATTTGCAAGAGCAACAAGTGCTTTTAACTGACAAGCCACATTTCCAGCCTATTCATTCATTCATTCATTCATTCACTTTCGTTTTTTTTTTTCAGATAAGTTTTCTCTGTGTAGCCCTGGCTGTCCAGAAAATCACTCTGTAAACCAAGCTGGCCTCAAACCCAGATATTCACCTGCCTCTGCCTCCTGAGTGCTGGGATTAAAGGCCTGCAGCAGCACAAACAGTGGTCCCTTTACTTTGAAAATTAATCTTTTATTATTTATGTTTATATTGTTAACTAAAAATTAATTTTTATTCTTTGACAGTTTATGCACATAAATAGAGCATTAGTTCTCTTTCTCCACCCTCCCCGGTCTCTCTCCCTCTGTCTTCCCACTAGGGCCCTCATACCTTTGTGTCCTCTAGGCCTATGACAAACTGAGTTTAAACAGGGGAGCCTGCATGAGCATGGGTGACATGTGGCTACCCCACTGAAGAGATACCTGAAACGTCTGCAGTTATTAACTGCCAGTACTCCTGAAGTCACTTATAAATTTTATTTTTGAAGCCCAGGGCTGGTGGTGCATGCCTTTAAGACCAGCACTCAGGAGGCAGAGGCAGGCAGATCTTTGAGTTCAAGGCCAGCCTGATAGAGAGCAAGTTCCAGGGCACTCAAGGCTGTTACACAGAGAAACCCAACCTTGAAAATCCCTCTCTTCAAAATTATTATTTATTTATTTATTTTATATGTATGAGTGTTTTGCCTAAATGTATATATGAATACCACTTGCGTGTCTGGTATCCATAGATGCCAGAAGAGGGTGTCAGATCCCCTAGAGCTGGAGTTACAGATGGTTTCCAGCCACTCTGTGAGTGATGGGAACCAGAATAGTGTCCTCTGTAAGAATAGCAGTATCCCTGACCTCTGAATCATTTCTCCAGCTGCTAGAGCATGTTTACATCTACATAGTGACAGAAAGTACATTTTTCCTGCCCAGAGACCTTACCTAAGTTGGTTGGTGAAAATAACTCTGGAAGGTGAGGCATTTTCAGAGGACTCCAGGGCCTAGATGAGCTGTCTGGGAGGGCCTCTGTATCTCAAAGTGTCTCAGAGGACTCTGAATCTGGGGTAGAGCCTACTGTGCATGGAGTTTCCTGATGCTCATCTTGAGGGTCCCAAACAAGAAGGTATGTGTCTTGGTAGAGCCCCTCACACCATGGAGACCCATCACTGAATCCTGCCTGCCTCCTGCTTCCATCCACTGCTTTCCCGTTAGTTTTCCTCGCTCTTCCCCAAACAGGAGGTGCCAGTGTGAGAAAGATGGTCAATGGCTTGATGACAGATAACATGTCTTCCAAAACGGAAGAGGAAAGCCATTCACTGGAAGCGTAGTTGACGTCAGGGAGCAGCAGCTGATGCCCCAGAGCAGGCTGCTCTCCTAAGCAGGAAGCACCAGGAAATCCTGCACCAAGGGCCCATGCTGCCTCTGATTCACTCCCTGAACCAACATTCACACCAGTGCCAGAGGAAAGCCATTGCTCCCCAGCCTGAGAGAGATCACTCCCTGACAAGAACTAGTAGAAAAATCAAGGAGAAAAGAACTGGGGAAGTAGTTCAGTGCTTGCCCAGCATGTACAGGGCCTTAGGAGTTAACACCCAGCACCACATAAACAGGGACACACCTGTAATACCAGCACTGGAAACGTTAAGGCAAGTGAATCTCTGAATTTAGGGCTACCCTGGTCTACATATCAAGTTCCAGGCCTGACTGTAGACCCTGTCTACAAATAGATAGATAGATAGATAGATAGATAGATAGATAGATAGACAGATAGATAGATAGATATAAATCACTGAAAGCATTCTAACTTCTACATTCGAAAATAGATTGCGGGGATGGAGAGATGGCTCAGCGGTTAAGAGCACCGTCTGCTCTTCCAGAGGACCTGGGTTCGATTCCCAGCACCCACATGGCAGCTCACAACTGTCTGTAGTGCCAGTTCCAGGCAAACACCAAGGCAAATAAATAAATAAAAGTGTTTAAAAAGAAAATAGATTGCTTATTGAAGTGGTGGTGGCACATGCCTTTAATCTCAGTATTCAAGAGGCAGAGGTAGGTAGATGAATCTCTGTAAGTATGATCTACAGAATGGTCTACAGATGCAAGAAAAGAAAGAAAGGAAGAAAGAAAGAAAAATAGCTTGCCTAGTTGGGCATACAGACGCTTGCCTTTAATCCCAGCACTTGGGAGGCAGAGGCAGGCAGATCTGACTTTGAGGCCACCCTGGTCTACAAAGCAAGTTCCAGGACAGCCGGAGCTACATAGAGAAACTCTGTTTCAATGACTACCCAAGTCTATCATCTCAGCACTGCAATATTACCTGGCAGGATGTTAGCCTCAAACTACAGAATAAACCCTGAGAAAGAAGGCAGGGAGGGAGGGAGGGCAAGCAGGCTGATTAATTGCCAGAAAATAAGTTGATACTTCTGTAAAAGTTTCTACCAGGTTTATTGGCTGATTAGAACTAAATGAGTATAGAAAACTGGATTGCTGCATATCCAGTAATATTACCTTGGGCTATCTCCATCCCTGGGTAACATTACCTTGGGCTATCTCTATCCCTGTTAATAACCACTCACCACCCACCTCTGTGTCTGACCTAACATCCTTGTGGCTATGACATGAAACTTTTGGGAACACATTCATTTAATGAGGCCTAATTTCCACCAATGATAGTTCTCAATATCGTCTGAGGGCCCCTGACACCTACAGCAGAGACCTCCTCTCCTACCTGAGGTTTCCACCAATGAGCTTGGAAAGTGCTGAGTAGATGTAAACCCTCTAGAGATGAACCTGGGAGGAGGCTCCGCAGTCAACAGCCCTGGTTGCTCTTCTGAAGGACTCAGGATCAATACCCAGCACTCAAAAGCGTCTATGATTCCAGTTCCAGGGGATCTGACACCTTCTTCTGGTCTCCACCGGCACCAGACACAACAATAGTGCAGGTGAAACACCCATACACACAAACAAAATTAAATTAAAAAGAAAAGGAGGGGCTGGAGAGATGGCTCAGCGGTTAAGAGCACCCTCTGCTCTTCCAGGGGACCCGGGTTCGATTCCCAGCACCCACATGGCAGCTAACAACTGTCTGTAGTTCCAGTTCCAGGCAAACACCAAGGCAAATAAATAAATAAAGTTTTAAAAAAAAAAAAAAAAAAAAAAAAAAAAAAAAAAAAAAAAAAAAAAAAAAAAAAAAAAAAAAAAAAAAAAAAAAAAGAAAAGGAAATGAGGTCCTGCTTGTCAGTTATGCATAAAGCCCTGGGTTCTATCTCCAGCAAGAACTAAAACACAAACTCTCAGAACTGGAAAAATAGAAGGATTAGAAATCTCAACTCATCCTTGGCTACATAGAAAGTTTGAGGCCAGTCTGATCTCCACAAAAACCTATCTGAAACATCAAAATTTTTTCTTCATTTATTTTAATTACTGCTGTGTGTTTGCATGAATGATGACGTGAATACTGCAGCGTGTGTAGAGGTCAGAGGATAGTTTCATACTCAGTTCTTCTCCTTCCACCTAGATATGGGTCCTAGGACTTGAACTCAGGTCACCAGGCATGAGCAGCAAGCACCTGGATCTCAACCATCTCACCAGCCACCTGGTTGGGGAGCTGCTCCCCCACATCTATATCCATGTATCTCTCAAGGGGCCCTCTGACCCACAACTACATAACAGAGAAATTACAGAGGCCTTCTAGAATTCTTGGGACCAGGATCTATGTCCTCCGGAGCTGAGGGGATGCCTGGAACAACTCAAGGCCATGAAAAATTCCTTCCCAGCATGCAAGTTTAAACCAGCCACCTTCCCGTCCTACAAGGGAGCCATTGGTCAAGGTTTGTCCACTTATCATTTCAGTTTTTCAATGTCTAAAAATCTTGTCATCAGCAAAACAAAACATCTATTGCTCAATGGCTGCCTCACCACAGAGCAGCCCTGGGCTTTCTGGCATTTAATCAACAAGAAGTCAGAACCCAAATTTCTGGAAATGCCTCCAGGGCAGAGCATCCTGGTTGTTTCTCTGTCAATGTGAGGATAAATGCAGCTCTTGGTTTCAGGGGAATCTTGGCCTCTTGTGGTGTGGCAAGCAGCCAGCACCACAGCCTTGTGACCCAGCAGCCCAGCGCATGGAGAAGCACAATCGTCTATAGCCAATTGTCCCAGGGCATCCCACTCTGAAGTCAGAAAGGTATCTGAGGGGGTTCCCTCAGAACTACACCCTGCTGCTTCCTTCCCCAGCTTTGCCTACCTGTCCCATGCAGTGAAACAGAAGAGAGAGGCTGGTGGGAGGATCCTCCTATAGTCTCCCTTTAGAGAGAGGCCGCACAGGCCAGGCCATGGCAGGGGGAAGTGAGAACCTTTTAATCTGGAGCATAGGGCCAGGCTAAGTGGTTGTCTGGCTCTCTGACACTCCTGACCAAGAAGAAGAGCAAGATAAGACAATTGGGTTGGAGCTGGAGAGCCCAATGTCCCAATAAGGGGCCATGCTGGATACAGGCCCACCAACAGAGACCAAAGCCCCAGATTACAACTGTAAGATTTCTAGATTTTTGTTGTTGCTTTGATCCCTAAAGATTTAATTATTTTTATTTTATGTGTATATGTAGTCCAGGCTGGCTTACATTCACTGTGTAACTTTGAGCTCCTGGAATTACAGATGTGTGGCACCATGCCCAGCTTGTTTTCTCTATCTCTGTCTCTTTGTCTCTATGGTGTGTGTTTGTGTGTGTGTGTGTGTGTGTGTGTGTGTGCTCGTGACCATCCCACAGCACAGATAGGGAGGTCAGAAGACAATTTTGAGGCTTTGGTTTTCTTCTTTCCTCTTTACATGGGCTCAGGTTTTCAGGTTCCAATCATCAGGCAGGCAGCAGGCTCCTTGACCAGTTGAACCTTCTCATGCCTCATTTCCAGGTTCTAAATGCTGTCTCCAAAAATTATATTTTAATCATGTGTGATTAAATCAATCCACTTATACACTGTGTTTCAACCTGACTATTACTTCTTATGTTTCTGTCAACAAAATCCCAGGTATCCTAGGGAACCGGAAGCTCAGGACAGAACAGGAGAACCCAGCCACTGGTTTGTGCCTTTCAAATGTGGTCCCAAATGGCTGCTTCATCACTGCAGTTCAGTCGACTAAGCTCCAGGAAGTGGGCCCACCCACTTCCCATGGATAGAATGATGTTGAAACCTCTCATGGTATTGAGCAGCTGCTTAGTGAATGAAAGGGTGTGTGAGCAGATGTGAGCCCAGAAAACCCTGGACAGCAGAGCTCTGGGTACCTGGAGCTGTACGGAGCCAGTCCTTACATGCCTTAAGCCTTTCCTTTGCCTGATGTACAGAAAGTTAACCAGGACAGAGGAGCCAGACTCGAGGAAGAGCCCAGGAGTTTGGTCAGCAGTCTGGGCCCCAGTGTGACCCAAGTGGGGACACTTCCCTAGACTTGAGATTCCCATCAGTCTATCTCTGTCACTTCCTCAGGGAAGCCCCTTTGGATGATTTCCTATAATGGGAACGATTCTGACTTTTTTCACAACACATTGATTCTAGAGCCTTCCGCCTGTTTGAAAACACACACACACACACCCTGAGCCTTCTTTTTACTTTTCATTTTAAGGCAGGCTCTCAAACAGGCCTTGAACTTCAATCCTCATGCCTCAGGCTCCCCAGTGGTGGTGATGACAGATCTGGGTCACCAGGCCAGTCTTGTGATGTCTTCATGGCATTTAGCACAGTTAAAATGAATCAATCCAGATATTCTACCAGGAAGAACCCAAACCCGGACCAATGAATTACTGAGGCCAGTCCAATCCCTGACCCACCCACCCACTTAAGGAATAAATGAATGATTTTGTAAAATAAGTGTGAAATAAAAGGCAAGAAATAATTATAAACCAGAAAGGTGGTATTCGCCTTTAATCCCAGTGCTGAGGCAGACAGATTTACAGAGTGAGTCCCAGCCAGGCCCACAAAGTGAGAGATGGCCTCAAAATAAATATAAATAAAAGGAATAAAGAAAAATTAAAAAAGGAAAGAAAAAGAAAAATGAAAGAAAGTAAGAAGTAAAAGAACAAGAAACTCCAAACAGTACACAGTGGGTGGGATGTACATACCTCAGTTGGTAGGGTGCTTGCCCAGCATCCACAACATCCTGAGTTCAGTTCCCAGAGCTGTATACCAGTTGCACCAGATGCCTGTTTATCCTGGTACTTCAGAGGGGAGAGGGGAAAACCAAAAGTTCAAGGTTATCTTGGTTACATTCAAAGCTAGTTTGGGATTGAAATCCTGTCTTTAATAATGGTGGTGGGAGGGGCTGGAGAGATGGCTCAGCGGTTAAGAGCACCGTCTGCTCTTCCAGAGGACCTGGGTTCGATTCCCAGCACCCACATGGCAGCTAACAACTGTCTGTAGTTCCAGTTCCAGGCAAAACACCAAGGCAAATAAATAAATAAATAATAAATAAATAAAGTTTTAAAAAATAATAATAATAATAATGGTGGTGGGAGACATCTGAAAGCCTGCAACCTGAATTCTGGTTCCCAGGGTCCACAACAGAGAACAGGGGCTGGAGAGATGGCTCAGAGGTTAAGAGCACTGACTGTTCTTCCAGAGTTCAATTCCCAGCAACCACATGGTGCCTCACAACCATCTATGATAACATCTGTATGTAGTATACGTAATAAATAAATCTTTAAAAGAGAGAGAGAGAGAAAAGAAAACAGACAGAACCAGATGGGTTGTCCTCTGACCTTCATACCTTCATATGTGTTCAGTGGTTCCCATGCACTTACACACATATAAATAAATGCAATTCAAAGCCTCAGCATGGTGGTGGTGCACGCCTTTAATGCCAGCACTCAGAGGCAGAGACAAACGGATCTCTGAGTTTCAAGCCAGCCTAGGAAAATTCTTAAAAACTCAAAAATACTCCAAGGAGGCTAGAAAGAGGATTCAGGGGTTAAGAGTTCACACTGCTCTTCCAGAGGACCTGGGTTCAGTTTCAGCACCCACACCAGCTACCTCACAACACAATATCCTGTAACTCCACTTCCAGGGGATCCAGGGGCCTCTTCTCACTTGTCCTCACGTGCAAATTCCAACACAGACATATATACAGATAATTATATTTTAAAGCCTCTAACAAACACCCATACGATGTGGGGAAGCTACCTCAAGGTCAGTTCTTAGAGAGCCCCACCCTCTTACTGACCCACTGGTTCACCGGGAAGCCTGAGACCTTGGGAGGCAAAGGGCCTTTTTACTTTGGATTCAGTGAAACCAAGTGCACACCAGTGCCTTCTCGGAAGACAGACACTCCTGAGGATACATGAGATTCTTCACCTACAGAAGGTGAGGCAGATGTTCCAGGTGTGCCCTGGTGAGGAGCATCTGTCCAAGGTCCCAGCCTTGTAATGCACAGAGCTGAGGCTACCCCTCCAGGCCGGCTTCTCTGGAGGTGCTTCCCAGTCTGTTTTAGCTCATCACCCCTCCCATGCTGAGCTCTCGGCTCTGGGCATAACCACTTCTGCTCTCGGCATGTGGCCAGGCCTCATTTGCATCGAAACACAGATGGCTCACCGCAGCCTGGCTTCCCAGAACTGACTGCCCAGCTACCCTGCTGTCTGTTCCCCAGCCCAGCGAGCACCAGCTTGGCCTTTGTTGGTACTCCTGACACTTTCTGCCGCCGCATCCCTGGGTAGAGTGGGGTGTCTTGGTTTGGAGGGTGGGGGAGCAGGGTAAATGTCTGCTTGCTGACCTTCCTCATCCTCTTCCTCAACTCAAACTTGTGGACTCCTGTGTGAGAGGCGGGAAGAAACTTCTCGGCACCCCATTCCATTCTCTCTGCACCCTCCTCCAGCACCCAACCCACACATACCCATTTCCCACCCCACCCCCCAAGCTCTCTGTGGGCGGAGGAATGGCCCACAGGGCAGGGGTCCTGGCACTCAGGCGAACCCAGTCCCTGGAGGGCACCAAGAATCTGAGAAGTGAGGATGGAGTGAGTGTGCGGTGGGTTGGTGAACTGTTTGCTTTTTCTTCCCCTCCTCCGAGTTTTCTGGGAAACGCCGGAGGCCAGCTGGGCCTGGAATGTCAAGCTTGAAAGAGCTCTAGCTGCCGCCCCAGAGACATCCGACCCGCAAACCTTTTCTTTAGCTTGAGGCCCCTCCTGTCTGCAACAAAGGCCTGCCAGATGGAATGCTGCTTCCCGGCCACAGGCCATTGTCCTAGACTCCCTCCACCCTTGAGATTGTTAGCAACCGGAAAGAAAGAAATCGGGGTCAACTTGATATGTGACCCCTGAGGCCTTCTTGAATGAGAAGTTATTTGTGTCAGGCTCATCCCAGCTCTTGCAATCATGGAGGGAGGGCAGAGTGAGAACCTAGGCTGCAGCTGAGAGGTGCACCCTTTGGCAGGCTCTGGAGAAGCTACAGTGAGTAGCTTCAGGGGGCGGAAGAGGGGCAGGCTCCCTGGATCTCTTTCCAGGTTGACCCAAAGAAAGAGGAGTAACATAAAAGCAAGCTCCTGCCTCATACTTGACTAAGATTCAGTGCATCTTGACTCCCGATTTCTATTCCCAGGACTAGGCGATATGCTAGCATGGAGTTGCCAAACATTGGTCAAGGACCTATGGACACGCATAAACAACCTTCAAAAGCTTTGAAGACTGAGAGGCCTTGGACTTGGTCATAGAAAGGCCATGGTATTAGTCAAGATTCGGGATCCTGTGCCTGCAGATCTGGTCACCAAGAATGGCCATCTTAGCATCTGTACCCAGGGTAAGCATGGCACCTGGGGCCACCGAACCACACCATTGTTTCCTGCCTGTCTAGGCGCCAGCATTCCTTCCTATCTGGGCTCAGAGGATGATCTCAGCAGATGTCGCTTTGCTAGAGGCTGGCAGCTGAAACCACAGGGCTCTTCCTTTCCACTGCAAAAGCTTATCTTTATTATCTTTATGACCCTGCACCTTTGCCTGGAAATGGGATTCTGACTGCATCCAAGTTCTGCAACTGGAGAGATTAGAAGAAGGTGGTGGCCTCCTGAAATCTTAGACCAAGGGAAAAAATCGAGGTGGAGCTAAGGGGCCAGACCAAGATAACTGGGTCTTTTCCCGCTTCAGCTACCCAGCAGATAAGAGAGGGTGCAGATAGAGTTTCAGCTCTGTCCTTGGCCTGTCTCAGTTCAAGTTCTTGTCTTAGAGTGGATCTCTGGAAACATGCCTCCTCCTACTTTTCCAGGCTGTTTATCTTCAGATTAGCAGTTTAATAATCGCCAGTAAACAGCCATGGGATTTCCCAGAACCCATACCATCCAACCCAGAAACCAACAATTCTGAAGAATGCTGGTTGTGGCATCTAAAACTCATGGAAAATAAAAATCCACACATGGTGGCCCTTAGGCTCACTGAGGACTTTCTGTATGCCAGGCTCTGGGTTTCCAAAGGAAATGAACCCAGGGCTCAGTGTAAGAGTCATTGCTACTCACAGTGACTGTTAAACTCCAGATCCAGGAGATCGGATGCCTCTGGCCTCTGTGCATATACCCACACATAGGCATAATTTTAAGACAACAATAAAAATTTTCTGCCAGGCATTGGTAGCACATGCCTTTAATACATGTCTTTAATCTCAGCACTGAGAAGGCAGAGACAGACGGATCTCTGAGTCCAAGGCCAATGTGGTCTACAGACTGAGCTCCAGGACAGAGACAGGGCTACGTAGAGAAACCGTATCTTGAAAAACAAAACAACATGGTTCAAAATACACACACAGAAAAAGGAAAATAAATACATCTTCCCTCAAGATTCTCCCTGAACAAGTGGTCAGAACATTTTGGTGAGTGAGTGTGGCAGTTTCAATAATGCCTAACTGTAAGGAGAAGCTACAAATCAACCAACCTGGGAAAAGTAGTTTGGAGGGGAAGGAAGGGGTGCAGCTGAGGCGTCTGCAGGTAGATAGTGATTAGGGCAAAGTTAATGAGCCCCAATACTCCACGAGGAGGTTTCATTCACTTATTTGGGGTTTTGCTTTTCTTTTCCAGTCCTTATGATTTATTTGTCCCTCTTAAAGACTTGTTTTTGACCAAACTCAGACTTCGAAGCTGAATCTCACAAGATAGCCTACGCCTATTTCTTAGCAATTCGTTCCCTGGGTTTTCCTTTGGCTTCCTTCTTTCCCTTGGCCAAAGTTTTTTTGTTTTTTTGTTTTTTTGTTTTTTTAAGATTTATTTATTATGTATACAATGTACAGAAGAGAGTACCAGATGTCATCATAGATGGTTGTGAGCCACCATGTGGTTGCTGGGAATTGAACTCAGGTCCTCTGGAAGAACAGTCAGTGCTCTTAACCTCTGAGCCATCTCTCCAGCCCTTGGCCAAAGTTTAGCATGCTCTGTAGCCTCCTCCTTTTCTTCTTGGTGTATTGTTTCTTCAGGGCATTATGTTGGTGATTTGGTCACAGAACACTGTGATGCTGAATCTTGGGTGATTTGGTTCTGGGTTCATTTAAGGGCTTTCTAGCAATATATGTTGGACACTATCCTCTTTAGAGAGAGATGGACTCCACAAATGCATCTCAAACACCCTTGCGCTTTCTCTCTCCAGGTCAAGAACAAGAACTCTCCGACTCTACAGCAAGCTCACTCTGTCCTGGGTCAAGACACTCACTTCAGACTTTGTTCCCACCACCAATTCGGAGCAGACAGCCCTTTCACATTTCACTTAGAACATCAGCAGCTACTATGTCTGTGGCCATGTCCTTCTCAGGGAAAGTATAAAGTTCCTCATTCACTTCAGCGATACCATGTTCTGTCACCGGGTGGCTGGGAAGGAGATGTTTAGCTTCATCTTGATACAGGATTATGAGTTTTTGTTAGTTTTTGTTTTTCATCTTGCATATCTTCATTTTATGTGTGTGGCTATTTTGCCTGGGTGCATTTATATGTACCTCATACCTACCTAGTTGAATAAATCAAAGGATGGTATGAGATATTAGATTTCCACTAGAGTCAGAGGTACTTGTTACCTGTTATGTGGATAACCTGGATCCTCTGCAAGAGCAATCAGTGCTCTTAATCATTGAGTTATCTCTCCAACCCCTAGGCATGTGTTTTTCGTTTTGTTTTGTTTTGTTTTGTTTGAGACAGGATCTCTCATAGCTTAGGCTGGCCTCGAATTCCATAGGTAGTTTAGGATGACCTTGAATTTCTGGCCCTCCTGCCTCTATCTTTTGATTTCAGGTAGGAGTTTGAGCTCCATCCACTGTTAGGCCCTAGAGGCTGTTCTTGAAGCAATCAGCCAGGCCTTATATTCTATTTAAAATGTACCCTAAGCTTCTAAAGCTCTAGCACATAGCATTCCAAAGGTATGATGATAGGATTAGCTTCTTAAATTATGATCTGAGGCCCTATCTAGGATTTTCACTAGGCTGCTAAACTCAGATCCCTTCTCGGCTAAGCTCAGAGCCCATTATCCTCAGAGCCTATAAATGTAAGGAATTTTCTTTGTCCTGCGTTTTTTGCTGCTGGATCTTATTTCAGTCCCCCCTCCCCCATGCAAGCCAATGTTTTTAAAAGGCCTGGCCACCTAAAATCCATTTCAAAGCATCTCTACTAAATCTGGAAAGAATCCTCAATATTTAAAGCAGTTGGGACAGGTGTGGTGGTACACACCTCTAAAGCCAGCACTAGGGAGGAGGGGCAGGTCTCACCTACAGAACGAGTTCCAGGACAGCTAGGACCACACAGCGAAACCCTGCTTGGGGGACAGGAGCTGGGAGCTGAGGATGGAGTCTAGGGCTTCCTTCATGCTTGGCCAGCGTTAGTGACATCTGCCATTTTGTCCCAGGGTTTGAGATTCAACAGTAAGCACTTTATCAACTGAGCCACATCTGAAGCCTCAAAGGTCCTGTCCTAAGCACCCTAATCCTCACAAAAACTCGGGGGGGGGGGCGTGCAGAACTGGTGATGTCACCCAGCTACTGTACAATGGAGCCAGGGAGCAGCATATGCTCCTAAGACCAGGCATGGCATCCATCTGCTGCCCTGGCCTTCTCTAGCCACAGGAGCCACATGGAGAGAACAGAGGCCCGAGGCGTGCCTACCAGTCCCATCCCACCTCTCCTCTTCCAACAGCCCTGCACGTGAGCTCTGCTCTGAGGGGAATTCCTTGCTGGCCCTGTAGAGTGAACGTTCTCGAGAGCGAGCTCTCTGTTTAGGACTTATTCAGAAAAAGAAGCGTCTCCGGCCAGGCTAAGATTCCCAAAGCTCCAGCACTGCCCCCCTCTTTCCCTCTCTCAGACTCATTTATTTATTTCATTTAGTCGATGTCTATGTTGTTATGGCTGGTCTGGAGCTCTATGTCGACAAGGCTACCTTTGAATTCACAGAGATCTGCCTATTTCTGCTTCCAGAGTCTGGGATTAAAGGGGTGTACTACCACTATCATGCAAGGCCCAGATTTATTTTATCTTAATTATGTATATGGGGGGTGGCATGTGCATGAGTTCAGGTTCCTATGAAGGCCAGGCACTTGTGATTCATTCTACATGGGAGCTGGGGACCAATCCATCTTTTACAAGTGCAGCATGTGCTCATAAGGGCTAAGCCAGTTCTCTTTATTTTCCTCTTAGCCCACCTCAGGAATCATCATGGTGTCCCACTGAGTCACAGCCATGACTAGCCCTTTCTCATAGCCTCTTCCCAGCTGCAGGATTTGCCCAGCAGCCCTGCCTTCTCAGCACTTCACTCCGGGCCTGACAGAATCAGGCACACAGTGAGGGTTTGAGGAACGGTTGAATGAACTTGTATCACCACATTGTAATTTACAAAGCACTTTTCCATCCATTAACTCCAGGGCTATTCCTAAGAGTCTTCCTTGCCCTCCACTGCCCTCAGCAGCTGCGTAACACACCCTGGATGAAGTGAAGGAAGGCTTGACCACAGAGAAAGGGAGAATCCGTTTCAGGAGCCGGCAAGTGTCTTAAAGACAAGGACCAGCTCTCACAAGATATCTTCATGTCTGAACAATGTCTGGTGGGTCAACACAACATCTGTAAAATATTTTAAATGAGGGCCCCAAGCCTCTTGAGTACTGGCATTGCTGGGGTGCATCACTATGCTCATTCCTTAACAAGGACAAGCCTGAGCTCAGAGAGGTTGAGCCCCTGCCTGAGTCTCTATTAGGCACCCAGCATCAGGGAGTAGCATAGTGGACACAATGGGCCAAGATACTGAGGCACCTACCAATTCCACAGGAAAGGCAGCAGACAGCCCCCCTTCAGCACGACCTCCTCAGAGTAGTATTATGTGAAGTCTGTGGTACCTAAGAGGGTGGGGCAGAAAGCAGCCACTCTGTGCCACTTAGCTGGTTCTCAGCTGCCACCAGCTGCTGTCTGTTGCAAAACTTGCCACGAGGCCTTCATAGGTCCTCACATGACCAGGAACAAGTCAGCCATTCACCTCAACCACCTGCTCTTACCAGTACCTTCCCCTACCCGCCAAAGTTCAGACAGCCTAACACTTCGAGGCAAGGGGAGGGTGTGTGTGTGAGCGTCCTAACACCTCAGTGGCCACCTGGCAGTGGGCTGAACCCTAACAACTGCTCTGAGGACATTCTGCCTATTCGACATTTATTCCCAGGTTTGAACCTGGCCTGGAAGGTGAACCTCCTCTCTTCCAGATTGCCCACTTCTGGTCTTGATAAAGAAGTCCCAAAACCTTCTCCAGGGCCTGGGAAACACAGCAAAACTCTGCTCGCTTGCAAGACTCAAGTGCGCCCTCTAGCGGACTCGGTGAGAGATGGGGGGGTCACGGTTTCCTCCCTGCAGCTCCCCCGAGGCGCCGAGAGCACCTGGGCCAACCGGTTCACCTCGGAGGTTGGGAGACCCAGATGAGTGGCAGGGTGGTAGTTAGCGGCTTCCTCCTCCAACCCCCCGAAAAGGGCATCAGCACCCACGTCTGTCTCCAAAGAACCCCGCAGTGGGCCGGTGAGCCGAGGCCCGGCCGCTGCCTCGAAGCCGGTGTCTCCCCCACTTCTGGATCTTCCAGCATCATCTTTTGGACCTGTTCGCAGGTAACTGTGGCGCATCGCCCATCTTCACTTCCTAGGTCCCCAAGTGAGCTGACTGCGGAATGGCCCTACCTCCCCTTTGGCTGGCACGGGCTGCTTGGAACTGTAAATGAGGACCTCGGGGTGTCTGGCTGGGAGCGAGGGGAACGTCCCTACGCAGGGTCCAAGAAAAGGGGAAGGGGTCCCGGGAGCTTCTCCGGGCCGGCCTCCTAGAACTAACTGCCCGCGCGCTCCCAGCGCGGCGCCCCCGCCTCTGCCAGAAAGCAGCCTTCTTAGAAGGGGGGGGGTGGGGCAGGGGGAAAGTGTGAATGAGAAGTTGGGGGCGGAGCGCGCGGGGGAGGGGCCGCTGCCAGGAACGCTCGGCCCGGGCTGGCGCCGCGCCCGCCGCTCGGTCGAGCAGCCTCTCGGCGCGCTTTGTCTCCCTCTCGGTGAGTCTCGGCGGGTCGTGGAGGCCCCAGCTCCAGGCCCGCCCTCGGCCGCCCGCGGCCCCTCCCTCGCCCTCCGCGCACAGCCTTTCAGTGCAGAGTAGTGACTAAACATTACAAGAAGACAGACCGGGCTGTTCCAGGAATCGAGGGGCGGGGCAAGCTGGCCGCGTAAATACCCGCGCGCGCGGCCTCGGCGACGGCTCTAACTCGGACTCTTCGGCCGCCTGCTCGCATCACCGCTGCCTCTCCGGACTCCCGGACGCCCCCTGCCCGGCCCAGCTCTCAGTCGTAGCCCCTTGCCCGGGTCCTTTGCCTGATCCATCCCAGGGCGCGCCGGATCGGCCTCGGGGACAGCAAAGCCAAAGGGGACGCACTCACCGGGAGCCCCTTTGTGGACTTCACGACCGCCAACATCTGGGCGCAGCGCGGGCCACTGCTGGCCGCCGCCTCGCCTTGGGGACCGTAGGAGGCGCAGCCCCAAGGCCCGAGACTTCGCTTCGGGACTAGGTAGGAAGGAGGGGCGCGGTGTGGGGAAGGGTGGGGGCCTCGATCCTGCTCGGGAGCTTTTCCCGGTTTCTCCTCCCCTTCCCGGGTCATTCCCGGTAGGGAGGGGACGAGGTAGGGGGCAGAGCGGATGAGAGGCGAAGATCCCGGGTTCCCGTAATACTCGGAGACCTTGGGCTTCTCCAGTCCCCTCTCTCACATATCTCGGGTTTGTCACCCCCCTTTTCGTCCTCGCCACCGAGGGCACCGGACTGAGCGGCGCCCTGAGCGTCCCTAGGGTTCTTGTCTCGCTCCCCATCCTGGCGGTGCTCCTGGAGACTCAACTTCCACTCGGGAGTTTCTCTCGGGTGTTCTCCCAGGGCGCTCTGGGGAAGGGACTGTCTGGGGTTGGCCGGCAGGGACCGAGGCCGGGAGAGCTCCGCGAGGTGGCTGGGTCCAAGACACGGCCTTCTGCGGGGCAACTGGGTGCCCCGGGCACACGGAAGAGGCTGGAGGGCCGGGCACGCTGGAGGGTTCCGGGCACTCACGCGTCGGGCGCTTTCCTCTCCGCAGCCCCCCGGGATGCGGTAGCAGCCGTTGTGCGGAGGCCACGAAGCAGCTGCAGCCACCGCCGCGCAGATCCACGCTGGCTCCGTGCGCCATGGTCACCCACAGCAAGTTTCCCGCCGCCGGGATGAGCCGCCCCCTTGACACCAGCCTGCGCCTCAAGACCTTCAGCTCCAAGAGCGAGTACCAGCTGGTGGTGAACGCCGTGCGCAAGCTGCAGGAGAGCGGATTCTACTGGAGCGCCGTGACCGGCGGCGAGGCGAACCTGCTGCTCAGCGCCGAGCCCGCGGGCACCTTCCTTATCCGCGACAGCTCGGACCAGCGCCACTTCTTCACGCTGAGCGTCAAGACCCAGTCAGGGACCAAGAACCTACGCATCCAGTGCGAGGGCGGCAGCTTTTCACTGCAGAGTGACCCCCGGAGCACGCAGCCAGTGCCCCGTTTCGACTGTGTACTGAAGCTGGTGCACCACTACATGCCGCCCCCGGGCACCCCCTCCTTCTCTTTGCCACCCACGGAACCCTCCTCCGAGGTGTCGGAGCAGCCACATGCCCAGGCTCTGCCCGGGAGTACCCCCAAGAGAGCTTACTATATCTATTCTGGGGGCGAAAAGATTCCGCTGGTACTGAGCCGACCTCTCTCCTCCAACGTGGCCACTCTCCAGCATCTCTGCAGGAAGACCGTCAATGGCCACCTGGACTCCTATGAGAAAGTGACCCAGCTGCCTGGACCCATTCGGGAGTTCCTGGACCAGTACGATGCTCCACTTTAAAGAGCAAAGGGGTCAGAAAGTGGGGGTGGGGGCTGGGTCGGTCGCCTCTCCTCCGCGGCACATGGCACAAGCACAAACATCCAGCCCCAATGGTCGGTAGCTCCCAGTGAGCCAGGGGCAGATAGGCTTCTTCCTCGGGCCCTCGGCTTTGCAGTGGGGCAGGCAGGACCTGGAATGTGTCTGAAGGGAGGGAGAGTTACCACCTGCTTTCCTTCCCCTGGCTCCAGCTTCTCTCAAGAGGAGCCAGCTGGCCCAGTGGGACAATAGCACTGACCAGTGGACTTTCCTCTCCCCTTCCTCCACACCCCCTTTGCTTCCCGAGGGAGAGGAGCCGCAGGGAGGGAGGACACCTCGGAGTGTTGAGCTGATGAGGATTGCAGGGGAATCTTCAAACTTTCCCACGGAACTTCTTTGCGCTTTGATTTGGATTAATCCTGAGCAGGCGCCAGGCCTAGGGGAAGGATGGAAGAGAAGAGGATGTGTGAACGACATCAGGCTGGCCACAGAAATGACCACTCCCACTGCCCAGTCTAGGTGAGGAGTGGCGGCTGGCTTCTGGCTCTAGAGAGGCAAGGGGTGGCTGAAGAGAGCCATTCTATTCTGGTGCCTGGCTGCTCTCCTTTGTGGCAGCCAATGAAAGCTCCCAGAGTCCTCCCTGTCGTAAAGCATCAATGTCATGTGGACATGAATGGGGCTGGTTAGTTGACCACCTTTTCAAACACCAGAAAGAGGCAGGTGGACAAATGAGCCATGCTGGAGCCCAGGTGTCCCTGCTTCTCCTATGTGAGGCTAGGAGACTTGCCTTAAATGCCCTCTGTCCCATGGATAGGGATTGGCACATGAGGAGCCTAACACAGCAGACAGAAGAGCCAAGAGATTCACCCAGTGGCTGCAGGGAAGGGACCCTGTCACACAGGAGACTCCTCCTGAGTGATCAGTGGGAAGGAACTGGCCAGTCCTAGGCACCTTTTGGTCAGCGGAATCAGCAGGTCCCAGGTCCCTCCAGGCCCGGCACAGCACTCCCTTCTCACCTGGGGCAGGGGGATGTGATGGAGAAACCTTCACCTGCCACTCACAGGAATGCAGCAACCAGGGAATTACCTGGAACTGGTCTTGTTTTGGGGAGAAACAAAGTTTTCTGAGTCAGGTATGGGGCTGGGTGGGGCAGCTGTGTGTTGGGGTGGCTTTTTCTCTCTGTGTTGTTTTGAATAATGTTTACAATTTGCCTCAATCACTTTTATAAAGATCCACCTCTAGTCCGCCCCTCTCCCCATTCAGGCCTTCGAGGCTGTTTGAAGATGCTTGAAAAACTCAACCAAATCCCAGTTCAACTCAGACTTTGCACATATATTTATATTTATACTCAGAAAAGAAACATTTCAGTAATTTATAATAAAGAGCACTATTTTTTAATGAAAAAAAAATGACTCAAGAGCTGTCTTTCCCTGAATTCTCTTCTGCTCACAATGGGATGAGGGGAGGGGGTTGGCTGTGCCCGGGGACCTGCCCACAGCTCTGAGGTAGACTCAGACTCAACCCTCCTGTGTCACTGGCAAGCTATGGCAGCCGCCTAGACTGTTACCGATGGTTAATTCCTACCAGTCTGATTCAGCTCTGACCAGAATATGCAAAGCAAGTTTGTGAAGGAAGTACTGCCTTCAAAGACCTTGCTGGGAGCCGGCTGCTCTGTGGTCAAAAGCTGCTTTTAGAGCTCTATGGCTGTGCTGCTTGGCAGGGAGGTGTTCCCAGGAAGGCTAGATGTGGGGTCCTGATGGTGACTCCTGACCTCAGCACTGACGTCACATCGTGTGGGGGGAAGGGTGGTCCCGTACAGGGCTGGAAAGCACGTAGGGGCCCTAGGACCGGTGTTAATAGCTTCCTAGATCTGCTCCCCCAGACACTCATCTTGGACTCTCAAGCCTGGGTCATGGACCATCAGCTAGGCTCCTGGAAAACATCATCTATTCACTTTTAGTCCTAAATCTGGACACTAGAAAGGCTGACTGTCAGGCACACCCATGAGACACAGTTGTGCTTCTGTGTGAGCTGGATTCAGCGCAACTTGAATTCCGTCATTTCTGATGGCTAGAGAGGTGAAGCGTAAATATTTATCCATTGAGTTTGGGGCAGATGCCAGTTCAGGGAAATTAAGCAACCTGCCAAGGACACAGCACCCAGGGATTGGTCTGAGGAAGATCTGATTTCCCCACATTGTCATCTAAAAAGCTGAGTGCTTCCCCCACCTCACATGTGCATTTAGCAGTAAGTTTCTGCTAAGAAAACAAACACCATTTGTGTGATATTTTCCCTTCTGCTACGCAGACCTGAAGAGCTTTGCGAAGAGTGTGGTCCCCAGACTTGAGTATCAGTCTCCCTGTCTGATAGTCAAGAGCTTGAGAGATGCCAGAGCTTCCTTTGGTCTCACGGCACCTGATAAACAGCTGCTCTAAAAGTCACGTGCTGGGAAGGCAGCTGGAAGAATAAACAAGGCCTTTTCTTTCCAGCTTTCTGAGCTTTGGGTGGAAATGATCTAAAATGATAAGGAGCTGGACCAGGCACGAAACTGATGTAGACAGCATGCCAGACCCCCACTAGAGGGACTGTCAGCTTTGGAACGAGGACTGTAGGCTCAAGCAGGTTCTAGAGTTCTAGTGTCTTCCTTGTCCTGAAGCCTGCCCAGTGGCATCATCTACCACTTGCTGCAGAGGACCACTTTTGTGGAAATTACAGCCTCCATGGAACTAGGGAACCTGGCCAAGCAGTTGGCCCCTGTCCTTGACCCAGAAGGTAACTGTTTAGCCACATGTCCATGTTCATAGGACATGCGTCCTATGGCTTGCCTACCTCCTGGAGGCTCAGTTTACTTTGGGGACACTCAACAAAGAAGGGGTTTGTTTTCCCTGTCTGCAACTCATTGCCCACCCTTAGCCTTCAGTGTCCTCAGCTCAGATCACAGCCTGGAGACCGGCACGCACCGGGAAAAGGAGGTTCTGAGGAGAACAACTTCCATCCACACAGGGAGCTAGTGGCCACAGCGAGTACCTCTCATCTCTCCCATCCCCCAGTTTCCTTTACACAGGCCTTCTGTGGCTCAGTCCTTTGGGGGGGGTAAACTTCTCTTCCCAAAGATTGAGTGGGGAGATCTGGGTCCTGGCTGCTAGATGAAGGAGTGCTTCTTGGATCCAAAATGTTCCACAAAGGGCTTGCAGGGAGTGGGCAATTCCTTGGCGTTTGAGCCACAGAAAGTGGAGGGGCTGCTGTCTACCTCTGTACCCTGCTTCTAAGACTACAAGAATCCAGCCGAGAGGCCCCATTCTCCCCGCTGGTGCTGCTTTGGGTTGGCCTTCTGAAGACTTGAGCCAGGAATGGGAAATCCAAGGCCTGCTTGTGGGGAAGGAGGGAGGGAGGGGGGAGGCCACAGACAGGGAGCTGGCAATGGAAAATAAGCCCTCACGAAGTGTCCAAGCTTGCAGAATGAGTAAAGACACCAGTCAGAAAGGGGATACCGCAGGGGTACTGAGAAGCAAGGCAGCCCGAGCAGAGACACAGCGGGGTGAAGGGCTCGGTCCCCCAAAACCCTGGCTGGGTAACGGAAGGTAAGGGGCATCACGCACGGGGATATGAAATGTGCCATCGAGGTCCAGGGTAGGCAAAGCCCCTCAGAACCCCTTTATGCGCCCCACCCGTCCTCCTCCTGTTTCGGTCTCTGCGCAGCACGTCGCCCTCTGCCAGGAAGAGTCACTTCCCGGCCACCACGGGAGCCCAGGAGCAGCTATGCGAAGAATGTCCGCGCTGAGCGCAGGGAGGGCGGTCCCTTCAGGCCCTGCTCCCAGCACGCCCACTGCGCAGACCACGCCCCCACACGCCCCTCCTGCGCAGCGCCGTCGCCACGGCAACAGGATTACAGGCGCTGAGCGCTGTTTATTCTCAGCCTAGTGCCAGGAAACTCGGCCGGGAGGTGGCCGGGCGCACCTCCCTGGGTGTGTGTATGGGGAGGGGGAGCCCGTCATTGGTCGCAAAGGTCACTAACCCCTGGGAGGCGACACAGAAAGCCCTGACTTCCCTCCGGGTTAAGGGCTAAGGGTGGTTCATGTTTAATGTGCTGTGCCGGAGCAGAGAACACCTTTTAGGCTAATGGAGCAAAGCCTGCCCTCGTCGTTCATCTAGGGAGCCCCGCTGCTCCCTCCCTTAGCCACTCACTCATTGGTCCACTCAGCAAATATCTGCCCAATGCATCGTGTGTTTCAGGGAATGTTCTAGGTCCGGGGGAGTTAGAGTTCGGCAGGATGAGGCTTGCTGGGGCTTGGCTCCCCATTACTTCCCAGGAGTTAAATTTGAGTGGGACAATGACAACAATAAAGCATGTAAATTAACTAAGGACTGCCTTTGCGCTATCAGATCAAACGTTCACTACATATTCACACCTTTGCCATGGAAAGCCACTGGCTTGGTTAACCCCCAAAGCCTGACACAGGGACAAAAGGCCCTGACTCTTCAGTCAGAATAAATCTGTGTTCTGATGGAGAAACTCAGGCCCTAAATCCAGGGCAATCCTTCCAGGATCATGAAACTATTTGAACCCCCTTTCAGTCTGCCTAGAGTCTTCCAATGCCTCCCAGACCTCCTAAAGACAAAGAGAACCATGACTGGTCCCCAGGGGGTGCAGGAAAAAATCGCTTGATTCCTGGACTCCAACCGCAGCTCTTGTGAATCACTTACAGAAGGGAGGCCTGGAGTCCGAGAATCCCAGGCCCTCCTGGGTGACCCACCTGCTGCTCACTTTGGGAAAGGCAAGCCTATGTTTCCGCTCTTCCTGGAAAGGGAATTTCCTTCTAGCACCTTGACTAAGCTCAGGGTGGAAAGTGAAGTGGGGAGGGAAGGCCTGGAGCTCACTCACCACAGCTGTGGCAAGCCTAGACAGGCACAGCCCTTTTGCAGTCCCCAGGCTCCAGACCCAGAGGCCCTGGGCCCAAGGACAGCAGTGGAGGAGGATACTCCTTAGCGCTGAGCCCTCCCAGCTGTGCTGTGCTGGGAACAGGCCAGGCGTTTGTGAAATCCTCGGGTGAGCCTGACCCACTCTCATGAGGACCGGCCTGTGGAAGCTATGCTGGGAGGGGGATGGGGGCTGTTCCCAGAAGCAGGGAGAACTCTGGACTTCCCACTCCTGCACTCTCTGGATTACAGCGCAGACTTAAGCAATTGCTGCAGCCTGGAAGGCAGTTTGCAGAGAGAAACTGAGACCTTAGACTTTTCCAAAGGGAAGCCAGGGTTCACAAAGGATGCACAAAAGGTGAACAGTAACTGCTGTCGTTTGCAGTAACGCATGCAAGCCAGCTTTAGGAAGACTCGGATCTTAGTGTGTGTGTGTGCATGCCTGTATGTATATTTGTGCCACAGTGTGCCTGTGGAGGTCAGGGGACAGCTTGAACAAATCAGTTCTCTCCTTCTACGTGTGGGTCCTGAATAGAACTCAGGTTGTCAGACTTGGCTAAGTCATCCCATTGGCCCTAGAAACACCAAGATTTTTTTAAATTATATATTTAATTTAAAAAAATCTAATATATATATGCCAACTGTGGTAGTGTACTCTTTTTTTTTTTTAAACTTTATTTATTTATTTGCCTTGGTGTTTGCCTGGAACTGGAACTACAGACAGTTGTTAGCTGCCATATGGGTGCTGGGAATTGAACCCGGGTCCTCTGGAAGAGCAGAGGGTGCTCTTAACCGCTGAGCCATCTCTCCAGCCCCGGTAGTGTACTCTTTTAATCTCAGCACTCAAAAGGCAGAGGTAGGAGAGTCTCTGGAGATAACCATGGCTACACAGAGAAACCCTGTCTCAGCCCCCTCCCCAAATACATATGATCTGAGGAAGACTCTCAGTACTAACCTTTATCCTCTAAGCATGCATATCACACACACAAACAATATGTTAAAATTTAACTGTTTATGTTTTGGATCTTGGAGACAAGGCCTCACTGTGTAGATCTTGCTGGTCTGGTACCTACCCCACCATACTCAGCTTTACATTTTTAAAAATTACATTATTTATACATATGTACCTGTGTGCACATGTGCGCATGTGTGTGAGTATGTGAGTGCATGTGTATGTGCATATGCCGTGGCACTCATGTGGGGGGGGGGAGGTCAAAGGACAATGGGTGATATTCAATTCTCTCCTTCCATCATAGGAGTCTAGGCGATGGAACACAGGTCATGAGGCCTGGCAGCAGCTGCCTTTACCTGCTGAGCCATCTCCCTGACCTTTTACCTTCTTTTTGAGACAGATTTCTTCACTGCATCTGAAACTGATTGATTTGGTAAGACTGGGCTACTCTATGAACCATAGGACTCTGCCTGTTCTCCTCTTCCCTGTACTGGGGTTACAGGCACACTCTGCCGTGCCTGGCTTTTACACGGTGCTGAGGATCTGAATGAATTCAGATTCCCATCTTACAGCAAGCACTTAGCTCATTGAGCCATCTCCCCAAATGCCCAGATTTAAAAGGAAAACATCACAATGCAGTTAGCACAGACTGGCCTCCAACATGTAGCCAAGGATGACCTTGAGTGCTAGGATTATGGGCAAATACCACCACATCCAGTTTTATACATGTTGGAGGTTAAATCCAGGGCTTTGCACATGGTAGACAAGGAATCTACCAACTGAGCTACACCCTAGCCTGAGAAACATTATGTAGCATTTATAATGTACACAGAATATTAAAAGTGTGCATATGAAAGCCACAAGCACCAGCCTTCCAGGAAACCGTTGTGCCACACACCTGCCAGGAGTACTGTTCATAACGGTCTTTGTGTATCAGGTACTCAGAGGCTGTGAGATACAGTACTGCAGCAATTCTAAGCTTTAGGGTACAAGTATCACCTTAGATTGACACAGATTCATGCACACGCATGCACACACACAAATACATACACAATAATTAAATGTAGATTTCCCTCTCTCTGTGGGAACTTAATGTCAACAGACTCAGAGTCTGAAAGGAAATCCAGGCTGAAAGCTGAGAAGGTACCCTAAAAGGGAATGGGTATAAAAATAAAACAGTTTACAAGGTACAGCTCGGGGTGTCCAGAAGGAAGTGGCCTGCAGTGGCTTCCCAGAAAGCGACACTGAGCTGAGGCAGTGGGCAGGTGCTCTTTCCACATGTCTGAGGGAAGAACAGGCACTGGATACAAGAACAGGGGAAATGGTAGGAAAGGGGAACCCCGGGTTCCCTTTGGTATGTCCCAACAGGGCACATCTATATCAGACCTCATCTTCTAAAAATACTGCTTTTGTCATGGTTCACATGTAGCCCAGCCCATGGAATCCACGATGCTGGTTCTTTTTGGCACCCTCCACTGAGCCAAGTTTCCAAGCCCTCCAGGCTCTGAATTCAGCAGAAAGCTGCTCCTAACTTTGCTGCTCCTCTGCTCTGCCCTCACTGTGAGACATGAGTCTTCCCAACAAGGTGACCTCCTTACTGGGCACTAGGCACTTGTACATCCTACAGCTGCATCCTGTAGTCCTTCCAGTCACTTCCCCTGACAGCCGTAGCCCTCGGGACTTCCCTTCTTCCCAAGTCTGCCATATGTACAACAGCAGCACCATGCCTTACCAGATCACATGCATTCTAAGTGCCGAGAGCACAGCACAGCGATTTTAAAAAACAAACGAACAAAAAGTCAGGTTTCAAAGGGTCAAATTTACTGAGCTGTAAATTCTAACACTTGAGAGGTTGAGGCAGGATTACATGTTCCATGCCAGCTGGTGCTACATAGCAAGACCATGGCTCAAAAGAACAAACTAAATAAAAGGATATCATTCAGTGGCAGGGTACCTGCCAACTATTAGCAAAGCCCCGGGTTCAACCTTCAGTATTGGTGGCAGAGTGAGACAGACAGACAGACACTAATAGGCTATCTCATTCCAAGATAAGTGCAGAAGAACACATTTTGTAGATGAGCCTTGTTGGGGTTTGGACCTGTCTTCAACCATAGACAACTCCATGATTTGACTTAGAATTCAGACCCTTCCACAGCAGCTCACACTTGCCTGGAGAACCTCCATCCATACCACCCAGGGGTTCCACTCAGCACCCCGGGTGATGGCTGGGTGCAGCTGGCTGTTACTGATGCCTTGATCAGCCTTAGGGACAAACCCTGCCCTCCTGGATCTTGGATGGTGGCAGGACTCTCAACTGGTGTCATTGGGGAGGCCTCGGCTGCTCCCAACAGGCAAGGACTCTACACACATACCCCACTGTCAGCCACAACTCTGGCTCCCACTATCTGGGACTTCCGGGCACCCAACCCCCTCTAGCTTATTCTTTCTGAAGACTAAGGTGGGGCTTGGGAACTGACTTCTAAGTTCCTTTTCCTTCTAGAATCCTATGAAGAGTGGAATGGGGAGATGCTGGTCAGTCCTGCAGAGAGGCAGGCTGGCTTCCAAGTGTGGTTCCCAGTTGTTCATCATCCTTTCAGAATCTGCTAAAAGTAGACAAAGGGCTCTGGCAGGATGGCTGCCTAGTCAGTATCACCCAGGGATGGGGATGGCTGTGAGCGGTCCTGAACTACAGCTCCACAAGTCGTGGGCTCGGGTTTACCCCATTGTACTCTTTGGGCCACTATAGAACCAGAGTTTAACCTCCAACTCAGCAAGGATTCTGAACAGGTTTGGACCAGAGCCCTGCAGTGGAAGGGCTGGCGCAAGGGCCCAGATGAGACCTCCTTGACTCTCTCCCAGTCTAAGAGAAAGAACGAGGTCAGCTAGAGTGCCCCTGTTGCAGGAACAGACCCTGTGCTGATACACAGGATAAAGCCTAAGCTGTCAGTCTTGAGTAAAAAACAGTAAGGCCCTTGGGTCACCAGGCCAGACTTTGTGGCTAGTAGAAGAGCTGCCTGGACATCAGCCAACTCAGAAAGCCAGATGCCAGGCAGAGGTTGCAGGCCCCTGGCAGAAAGATGGGGAAGTGGCCAGGGATGACAGAAGTTCCCGGAGGCCAGGCAAGGCATAGGGGTATACATGTTGCTGCACACACCCTATTGCTCAGCACATTCTGAGATCCTATGTAAAGATAACAGACAGACAGTGCACTGTACATGGTCTTTCTATGGGCAGTGAGTGGTTGTGAATCACCCTGGTTTAAGTTCCCTTTGTGGGTAGGACAGATATCAGCTAGTTCAAGGTGGAGGCTCTGGCAGGGCTCCAAGCTTTCTACCAGGAGGAGAAAGCTAGCTCAGCCCAGGATCAAAAAGGGATCTAAGGAGTGAGATGGCTTGGTCGGTAATGTACTTATCATGTTAGTGTGAGAATCACCTTCAGATCTCTGATACATGTGTAAACAGCCAGATATAGCACTACACACATATATACAGTCCTAACACTGGGGAGGCAGACAGTGGGGGATCCCTAAAGCTCACTGGCTAGCTAGCTGATCAAATCAGTGAGCTCCTCCAGAATCAGAGACTTTTTCTCAAAAAAAAAAGGGGGGGGAAGGAGGCTGGTTGTAATGATCTATGCCTTTAATACCAGAACTTGGGAGACAGAGGCAGGCAACTCTGTTTCAGGACAGCCAGGGCAACATAGTGAGACATTATCAAAAAAGAAAAAAAAAATGTGGAAGCCAGACACTTTGCTGCACATCTTTAGTCTCAGAACTTAGGAGGCAGAGACTAGCCCAATTGACAGTTAGTTACCATGTTAGCCATGTCTCAGATAGAGGTGGTGGTGATGATGAGGTGCAGAGATGATGATGTGATGATGTAGATATCAGTTGAAGATGACACTGGTATTGGTCTCTGCCCTCCATGCAAGCACACGCGAGCATGCACACACACACACACACACACACACACACACATCACCTCCGTATGCAACAAGTGTCAAGGATCTGAACCAGGCTGCACAGTCTGTTTTCTATCTCTGGAAGATTGAGAATTGTGGGAGAATATCAAAGGTCTCTACTTGGTCTGTGGAGGAAGAAGATGGGTCACCATGCCACAGTTCTCCTTGGTCCTAACCCTGCTCACGCAGCCTCCTTTGTTTATTTTCCAAACATTTTTGCAGCTGTGCTTCTAATGTAGCCAACACTATTCTTAGCACTTGAAACATGGTAACTCATTAAACTCTCCAGACACCCTAGGAGTTAGACTTTATTTATTTTTCTGAGATAGGGTCTTACTGTGTAGACCATGCTGACCTCTAACTCACAGAGATCCCCCTACCTCTGCCTACAGAGTTCTGGGATTAAAGGTATATGACACCAAGACCAGTATTTTTCATTTTTTTAAAGATTTATTTATTATATATGCCGTGTATACTGTCTGCATGTATGCCTGCAGGCCAGAAAGGGGCATCAGATCTCATTATAGATAGTTGTGAGCCACCATGTGGTTGCTGG
>PVIH01012237.1:53553-64643 GCA_004025045.1 Sigmodon hispidus
TTTTTTTTTTTTTTTTTTTTTTTTTTTTTTTTTTTTTTTTTTTTTTTTTTTTTTTTTTTTTTTTTTTTTTTTTTTTTTTTTTTTTTTTTTTTTTTTTTTTTTTTTTTTTTTTTTTTTTTTTTTTTTAATGTGAATTGGTGTTTTGCCTGCATGTATTGTCAGATCTTGGTATTACAGACAGTTGTTAGCTGCCATGTCGATGCTGGGAATTGAACTCAGGTCCTCCGGAAGAACAGACAGTGCTCTTAACTGCAGAGCCAGCTCTCCAGCCCCCTCCCCTTTTTTTAAATGAGAGTCATGTAGCACAACCTGGTCAGGAACTCACTATGGGAGTCAAGGGTGGCCTTGAACTCATGATCCTTCTTGCCTCCACCTGCCAAATTCTGGGGTTGTAGTGTGAACCTATAGTGTGAACCCACACATCTCCCTTGTTTGGTTTGTTTTTGAGACAGAGTCTGTATTTTTACCCCTGGCAGGCCTGGGGACTCCCTACATAAATCAGGTCGGCCGCTTTGGCCTCTCCGTGTTTTCAGTGGAGGAAACTGTGGAATGCGGAGACAGCATAACCAGCTCAAGGTCACTCAGGCAAGCTCAGGTGGAGCTGGGCCCCAAGCTGAGTAGTCTGGCTTTAGCACCTCCTTCACTGCTAGAGTGTCACTGTGTCACTGGGCTCACCCCCACATTGGTCCTGGCCATAGACACCACAGGAGACCTGAACTGGCTGAGGCTACAATGTGGGAGCAGAAAAGCAAATGGGATTTGAGCATGTCCCACACCGCTGTGACAGGCTCATGATCTTGGGGCTGTCATCAAAACCTGCTTCTCAGGCTGTGCTGTGAATGAGACAATGGTGAAAACTTAGAATCCTTATCACCTTCCCAGGGTCCCCGCCAGATCAGACACCCTTGCATTCCTGTCCACACGGCGTTTAAACACTCACCCTCTTGGAGGGACGTGGTCTCTCCTTGCAAGGCAGTTGTCTGTCTGTAGCGGGAAGAGAAAGCTGCAGAAACATCCTTCTCTGCGTGTCCTCAAAGTCACTGCTTTGAGGCCGGATGCATTTCCTCCTGTTTTCCTTACTGGATCCATTTGGAGTCATGGTACCAGTGTCCTGTACCTGCCATTACAGATGCCACCAACTGGGCAGCTTGAGACAACAGAAACTCAGAAGTCCAAAACCCAATGTGGTGCATCAGGTTATCCGTCTGCCCTGCCCAGTTTCTGGTGGCCGCTGGGAGTCCTTGCATTAGCCTTAGGGAGACCAACCACTCCAGTCTCCTGGCTTTCTCCCAGGAAGGCTGTGTTAATCCCCCTGCCCCTGTGTGTGTGTGTGTGTGTGTGTGTGTGTGTGTGTGAGGACGGGGCAGAAGTGGGAGCACTACTGTAGATCTTCCATTGCCATTCTTGTTTATTTGTGTATGGGGCCGGGGCCGACATTTGTGCTCTTGGGGGGATCAGAGGAGTTTGGGGAGTCTGTTTCCTCCTTCCACTCTGAACCCTGGGATCAAGCACAGGTCATCAGGCTCCGTGGCAAGTGTCTTTCTGTGATGAGCCATCTCAGCAGGCCTTGCTATAATCTTAGTTTTGAGACAGGGCATTGTGTAGCAAGCATAACACCGACTGAGCTATTTCTCCAGCCTTACACCACCCTTCCACACCCTCACCCCCTCACCCTCCCATCCCCCAACCCCCATCCCCCCATCCCCCGCTTAGAAAGACACCAGCCATTGACTTAAGATTGTCTTCACACATCTGGAAAGACCCTGCAGGCTGCACATGAATGTGCATATGGGCATGGAGGCAACCAGAGGAGCAGTCCTGTAGGATCTCCAGTTAGGATTTCCTGAGTTCAAGGCCAGCCTGGTTTACACAGTGAGTTCCAGGACAGCCAGGGCTACACAGGAAAACCCTGCCTTAAAAAAAAAAAAAAAAAAAAAAAAAAAAGAGGACCTAGCCATTTGGGGTCTTGTTGCCCTGCACTCCTCATGCTGGTTGTGAGCCACCCTTAACTATAATTCCAGGGAATTACAAATTTTATTCTGGCCTCCATGGCACCTACACCCCCCCCACACACACACGAACAGTCTCCAAAGAATCAAACAAAAAGATTTTTTTTAAAAAAAGTCAGGCTTAGTGATATACACTCACAGTCCCAGTAATCAAAAAGGCTGATGCAAGAAGATCCTTTGAGCACAGGAGCTCAGGACCAACCTGGACAGTACAGTGAGAATTCACCTCCATATGAGGGGAACACCCGATGGAAGGGGAGACAGGCACAATGAGAGGGCTTGTAGGGCACACGGGTGACCCCAGCATTTTGGAGGAGCATGTGAGTGAAGGCCAGTCTCAGCTACTGTCTCTACACTTGCTTCCTGCCTGTATCATGGAGGGACGATGCCTTTCTTTTATGTCTTTTTGGAAGACTTGGGAATTACCCCCCTCCTTGTTCATATCCCTACTAAAAATGCCTTGGGTACCAAAGACAAGCCGAAATGATGTCAAGGGATGGGCAGGCAGGTAGCCTGGCTGGCAGCAGGGAGTGGGCTGGCATCAGGCTGGAAGGAGCACACATCTGCAGCCTGGCATGGCTGGGACTGCTCAGACATTGCCTCACTCGCCCGCCACAGGGATGCTTCCTGTGTTGCTCCAGTGAGGAGCTCCGGAGCTGGCAGCCTCAGATGACCCCTCACAGGGATATAAGCCTCCAGAAAGCTTCTGCAGAGCTCCCTCAGGCAAGAGAGAGGGAGGAGAAACCCAGGAGCTGCACACAGGAAACAGACAAAGCCACACTTGTCACAATGTCACTGAGAGAAAAGTGTAGGTGACCATCAGCAGCCAAGGCCTGCTTGATCTGAGACAGACAGTGTTGGGTGGCGAGAAGATCAAACACAAAAAGAAAAAGGTAGCTGTGGGAAATTTGCATGTCCTGGTGCTGGGGTGAGAACTTTTCTCAAATAAAGAATAGGAAAAGTTGGAGAGATGGCTTAGCAATTAAGAATAGTGGTCCCTCTTCCAGAAGATCCAGGTTTGAATCCCAGCACCCACAGGGCAGCTCACAACTGTCTGTAACTCCAGTTCCAGAGATCCAGTGGCCATTTCTGGCCTTCATGGACACCAGCCATGCAGCAATACACAGGCATACGTTCAGGAAAAGCACCTATACACATACAATAAATAAATAAATCTTTTTTTTTTTTTTTTTTAAAGGATGAGTAAACAGCAACTAAGAAATAAACGTGAGGTTGTCCTCTGGCATCCACAGGCACATTCACACGTGCATACACTCACACACATCTACACACATTTACACAAGCATCATTTACTTCTGCATCTGTCAGCTTGGGAGAGAGGCAGAATGCTCAAGAAGTCCTCTGTGTGACCTTGGATAGCTGACAGATGTTCCCCACAACCTTCCTCAACCAAGCCTCTTTCTGCCCAGTCTGTCCCTCACCTGTAGCTCAGGATGCTGGACCAGGCCCTGGAGAGGGGCCAGGTTTGTTTGACTTACAGAGCTTAGGAACTTAGTGGAGGGTGCCGAGAAGGCAAGAGGTTATGCTTTCCCTGCTCCCCCCACACCCACAGCCACTCTGCTCTTCCAGGGACAGGAAGTCAGCTGAGTACCAAGCAAGCAGGTGCTGACTAAAGAGAAAGGTGGCAGCACCTGGCGGTCAGCCCGGCCACCTGCTGCTCTTCCTGACTTCATTGGTTCCCACACTGAGAAAGTCCGATAGAGTGGGGTTAGGAGCCTTGGTTTCCCCCCCCCACTTTGCCTCCTCACACCTCCAAGATCCAGATCTGAGATCTGTTCCCTGTGTTGATCCTACATCCAGACAGAATGGTGACAGCTGGGGGAGCCAGTACCGTGCTGAGTACTCTGTCACTCTGAGCAGTTCCAAAGCCCTCAGACTCCCTAGACAATTTTTCCCCCTGACAGACCTGCTCAGGTTAGAAGGGTGCCCGCAACCCGGGTAGATTTCCACAGCATGGTACAGAAGCACCTCCCTGCACTCCACAGGACACACACTGGACTCTGGCAATGGGATGTAAGGCCTCCCTTCTCCAGGGGCCTCTCCCCCTCCGGCTTACCCAACCTCAGCGCCATCAGGCTTGCAGCCAGGGAATTACAGTAAATCAGGCCTGGCCTGCTTTATCCAGGGACTGATGCTGTCTTGGCTCTCAGAGGCTGACATTCAGAGCCCCTTCCCAGACCAATGCAGTTAATCCTATACTCCCAGGATACCATGGACTTTGAAGTCATTTCCAGGGGCCTGTGCCATCCTGGCAGCCTAGGACCAGACTGCAAAGGACATCTGGAGCTCCAGCTACAGCTAACTACAGAAGTGCAGGCTGCTCCCCTGCAGCCTGCTGACCTGTCTGCCCTTCACAGACTTGAACCTCAGCCGGGGGATCCCTGCAGGTTCTGACAACAAGATCCTCTTGAGTGTTCAAGGTAAACCTCAGGAGAGGCTCCATCAGCGGTGCCTGGGCCCCATATCCCCAGGCTTTTCCCCACCCCCACCCTTCCACATACACACTCACACTCACACACACTACAGGGGTGAGGTCATTTTGCTCCTGGGTAAGATAAAGGAGAGCATGTGGGGCCTAGGGAAAGAGGGCCACATTCACAGAATGCAGAGCATATGATACCAACCAGGAGATTTTCACGTAGTTCCCTGTGAGGCAGCTCTAACCAATCCCTGGCTAATTGTCTGGGAAAATGAGGAGGTGAGCAGCCAGAGGATGGCAAGTAAAGGGTGTTCGTGCAGAGTGAGGCGAGCATCTCTGTGATTCCCACTCTGCTCATAGTCACTTGGTCTGGGGGCGGCGGTGCTGAGGTTGTGGCTGTCCATCATGGGGTTCTGTTAGCATGTGCTAACAGAGGGGGAAGAGGAAACAGTCCTTTGTTTTGTTCTCCGGTGTGTAAGTCTGTACATCATGTGCAAAGCTGGTGTCCTTGAGTTCTGAAGAGAGCATTAGATAACCTGGAATTGGAGTCACACTGTGAACCACCACGTGGGTGCTACTAACTGAACACAGGTCTTCTGAGAGAACAGCCAGTGTTCTTAACCTTTAAGCCAGCTTTCCAGCCCCATTAATAATAATAATAATAATAATAATAATAATAAATGTCTTTCTATGTAGACCAGGCTAATCTTGAACTCATAGAAACCTTCCAGTCTCTGCTTAAATAGAGCTGGGATTAAAGGTGTACACCACCATGCCTGGCCTGTTTTTTTGTTTGGTTGGTTTTGGCTTTTTAAGATAGGGTTTCTCTCTGTGTAGCCCTGGCTGTCCTGGAACTTGCTCTGTAGACCAGGCTAGCCTCAGAACTCAGAGATCTGCCTGTCCCTCGAGAGTTGGAAATAAAGGTGTGTGCCACCATCTCTCTGCAGGGTTTTGTTTCTTAATGTTATTGTGGATGGGTGGATAGATGGATGGATGGATGGATGGATGGATGGATGGATGGATGGATGGATGTGTCAGTCGGGTGAGTGGGAGCAGATGCTGGCTTGTGCATCTGGAGGTCAGGGGGCACCAGGTCTCTCCTCCCACCTGTAAATGAACTCAGATTGGCAGGCTTGTGTACCAAGCAAATCTGCCCACTATGCTAGCTTGCTGGTCTTGTCTTATTTTGTTTAGACAGGGTCTCACTATGTAATACTGGCTGTCCTGGAACTCAGTATGTAGGCCAGGATAGTCTTGAATTCTTACAGATAGTCATCTGCCTTTGGAGCGCTGGGATTAAAGAGATGCACCACCATGCTCAATCACTCTGTCTTTGGAGATAGGTCTCCTATGGCCCACATTGGCCTCAAACTCACTACTAAGTGATGACCACCTCCCAAGGGCTGGGATTCTAGTCCTATAACACTAGGCATTGCTGAGGATACCGAATTCCACAGGACACAGGGGATCTCCCAATGCCTGCCTGAGCTGGTGCTGGTCCCCGGCTTAGTTCCGTGGCCATGGCAACCGCTAAGCTGTTGCTTGCTCGTCTCGCCACGTTGAGAGCTGAAGTGAACGCGTTCACACCCGACCGGGCAGCCAGCTGCGAATTCCTCAAGCCTTCCATCAGCCAGGCCGGCCCCGAAGGGCTTCCTCGCAGGCTGTGAGGTCAGCACTCGCCCCACCCGCCTCCAGGCTGGCCCCGCGCCGGGGATCCCGGCCTCGGGTCTCTACAGTCTGCCCCTCCTCTGCAGTCCCGCACCGGGTCCCCGCCTTTGTCACCTCCTGTGTGCAGCACCAGCCTTGGCCCCTCCATCCTAGCTCTCGCCTTCCCATCTCTGAGCCTGAGTCTTGGCCTCTGTTTACAGCCCCTTCTTGGTCCTTGCGTCCAGATCCCTGTCCGGTGCCAGGGTCTCAACTGCTTAGCGCCCCCGTGAGCTGGGGCAGCCCCTCCCGCCCTCACTGCCCAACCCGCCGGGCCCTATTTCGGGAGCTGGCGCTGCGGGCCGAGCAGCCCTGCCCGGAAGGAAAGCTATTCTGGGCTGGGCTGCCCGAGGAGCTGAGACCCCAGGGCTTCCCGGCAGGGTGCGTGCTGGGGACAGAGGGCGCGCAAGGGCAGGGCTCCCCTCCCTCTTCTCAACGCCACCTTCCTCCCAGGCCGCGCCCAGCCCCCCCCTTTTTTTTTTTTTGGCTAGACGGAGACCTTTCCTAAATTAGAACAATCTCTGGTACTGAGCATCAAGTGTCCAGAGCCTTCACTCATCGGTTCTTTCTCTCTATCAGGGTGCACTACACGTGGGCCTGTCTGTCCCCCCACCTCTATCTGTGGTGTCATCTTTGTTCCAGATGGGCCATTAATTTGCTCTTCCAAACTATACCTTTTGTCCCCTCCATGTTCAGTGCTTGTTGCCCAGAGTCCGCTTCCAGGCATGACTCCTATATAAATGATCCTGGTCCCCTGCAGTTCACTCATTGACACAGGGATTCCTGGCTGGACTCTCCAGGAGTGCTCATTTCCATGGGTGGGGAGGTAGGGGTGGGAAGAGACTAAACATCTGCCACATCACTGGAAAACAAGCCACTACCCAAGACTCTGAGCCAGGCCAGTTATCCACAGTCTGCCAGGTGTTTAGATTCTTTGTCGTTGTTTTCATTTGCTTTAGAACTCGCTATTTCAACTGTTCTATTGCAAAGAGACGGAGTCTCATGTAACCTAGGTTAACCTTGGATTCACTTGGAAGACGACCATCTGATCATCCCGCCACCACCTTCCTAGTGATGCTATTACAAGCACGTGCAATCACAGTTGCTTTACAGCAGTGCTGGAAACAGAGCCCAGGGCTTTATTCACGCTAGGCATGCTCTACCCATCCAGCCTAGCCACAGCCTTCGGGCCCGTGTTTCCCATAATCTCCCAAAGGTATTTTGCCCCCACACACTTGAATGTTAGCCCCAGTCAGCTAACTCTTGCTAGAAGCCCTCGTTGGTGCTTCAGCCCACCCCTGCCCCCCCACCCCCACCCCCACAGTACTGCTCCATTTGTAGCCAGTTTTAGTGTGCCCCTCCCCTCCCCAGTACCTCACACATGTTAGCGCATGCTCTCTGTCTCGTCTCTGGAGCTGGCTGGAAGAACACATCACCTGGTCTTCAGATGAAAATAAAGGGGGATGGTGTGACTACTACAAATGCTAAGTGATGGTTGGTTCTCAGAGAACACACTCAAAGCCACAGCAACACAATCTTCATCTTTCTCTGATTAAAAAAGGTCTTACTTTTATGTGTATGAGCAATTGCCTGCATGTATGTATGTACCCCCACTGAGCCTAGGAGTGAGTGTCAGAACCTCTGGAACTGGGGTTACAGACAGTTGTGAACAGCCATGTGGGTGCTGGGAACCGAACCTGGGGCCTTTGCAAGAGCATCTAGTGCTCTTAACCACTGAGCTTTCTCTCCAGCCATTCCTTTTTCTATTCAAGGAGGACAGTAATGCTCACTTGCAAATCAGAAAATGCAAATGTGCTAGACTAACACTGTTATCCTGAATGGGAATAAAGGGGAAACTCTATGAGCTACAAATGAAACCCTTAGGGCAATGGCTCAGTCATAGAGAGCACTTTCCTGGCAGGCAGGTAACCCTGAGTAACTATGGCAATCCATCACTGTGTCAGAGGAAAAGACAGGAAGACCAGAATTCAAAATTATCCTCAGCTAAATAGTGAGGTCAGCCTGGGCTACACAAACCCCTATTTCAAAATAAAATATTTAATGTTGTAGTATATGAGTTTTTTAAAAAAAAATCTGGCTGAAGGTCTGGGATGGAAATCTCCTGGGAAGAGAAGGTGGGAGAGGAGATATGGGGGGGGGGGTGTTTGGAGGGCCCAGGAAGAGTGGAAACCACTTTCTCCCCAGGGCCCTTCTTCTATGTCTGGGTGAGCCTAAACAGGTGACAGGAAATGCATGTGGCCCAGCACCCTCCTTCTGAGGAACCAACAAAGTGCTTTGACTCATTCATCAATAGGGAATGAGCTTCCTTTCTCCTCCTCAAAAGGGGGATCAATGGGTGATTAATTAACAGTGGAAGTTACCAGGGATGGGCAGGGTCCTGCAGGAGCGTAGCTGTTCACAGGAGCAGCAGGTGCTGCTGAAATACATATCACAAACATATCACAGCTATCTTAATGACCGGCTTCTTTTTTCTTGATTTATTTATTTTTATTTTTTATGTGCATTGGTGGTTTGCTTGCATATATGTCTGTGTGAAAGTTCTGGATCCTCTAGATGTGGAGTGAGAGACAGCTGTTAGCTGCCATGTGGGTGCTGAGAATTGAACCCGGGTCCTCTGAAAGAGCAGTCAGTGCTCTTAACCACTGAGCCATCTCTCCAGCCCCAATGGCCTGCTTCTACCTAAGTCCAGACTTAGGGAGTAGCTAACAGTCCAGGGATGCAAGCTAAGAATCTCGCTGGCCCTCATCTGTGTGGCCGGATCTTGGTTGTCAGCACTGATCCACTGAGCGGCCGCCTCTGGCCTCATCTTCTCCCTCTGTCCCCACTCCCCAGATCTGCAACTCAGTTTTGAGGCTGCAAGGAACCCCACCAGGCTGGTTTCATTTCAAGATGGGACTTTCTTTCTTTCTGTTTTGTTTTTCAAGACATGGTTTTTCTGTGTAACCCTGGCCAACCTGGAACTCTATCTGTAGTCCAGGATGGCCTGGAACTCAGATTTGCCAGCCAGCCTCTGCCTCCTGAATAGTAGGATTAAAGGTGTTGGCCACTACCACCTGGCTCAAGATGGACATTGTCCAAGATGCCTCCAACCGAGGAGACAGAATCAGGTCTCATGTCCAAGAAGGAAGGAACAGAGGCCGATGGGGAAGGGGCTGAGAAATCTTACCCGGTCTCACTTCTGTTTTTCGGGTCATAAACACTGGCTGCCCACATCTCTACACTCTCATAACTTCCTCTGAAGAACCATTTGCATGTGTGTCTCACTGAAATTCCGGATCAGAGTTTTCCCCTCCTCCTGAGGCCCCCAGAGGACCTCGGAGCATCACTGGGGAACCAAAGGGTGGAGATGGTAGTATATGACAGTGCTGACCGCCGGAGCCTTCCCCTCAGTGATTCACTCTTATTCAACAGACAGGCCATTTTCCTAGAATGTTGCGACAGGGGTATTAGGGTTTTCCCAGAGATTTCCACTCTTGATTACCCAACCCTGAGCCCCTCACATGGAAACCAAAATGACTCTCAGCCCCACTGTTAAGTCTGGGCACTTGACCTATGAACTTGATATAAGCACAAAAGTTCAGTCTCCCGGAAGTGGGCCTACTGTGTGCCTTGCTCTACACACCCTCAGGTCTTGTCCTGTGATTTTTTTTTCTTGATATGAATTTAATCAGGGATGACTGGAAATTTCTAAGCCCTTGTGAAGAAGCAGGAAAGCAACGGATGTACCATTCTAAAGGAAAAACTATCTAAAAATTACCTCCCATCTTTATGTTCATTCAGTTTTTGTTTCATTTTTTTTCTTTTTAAATTTTCTTCTTTTTGAGACAGAGTCTCCTCATGTAGCCCAGATGGTCTGGAACTCAATATGTAGACTAAGCTGATCTGAATGAGGCACATTCCTGCCCGGTACCCTGATGCTGGATTCCAAGTGTGACCCACCAACCCAGCCCATGTTGTTCTGTTTTTAAGCCAGGGTTTCTCTATGTAGCCCTGATTGTAGACCTAACTGGTCTTGACCTCACAGAGGCCCATCTACCAAGTCCTGGGATCACTGGTGTGAACCATTGACTATTTCTTGCCTTCCTTCCTTCCTCTTTGCTTATATCAGAGTCTGTAGCCCAAACTGATCTCAAACTTGCTAGGTTGAGTTTGAACTCCCGTCTCCTGAGGTGCTGAGGCTATGGTTGTGCACAATCAACACCCCATAAACCAGGGCTACCGCTGGTATTCCGAGCTCTGCAATGTCAGGTGAGCTCTCCACCGTATGCGCTGTGATCCTCACCCCGCTACTCTTTGTAGATCATTTTCTCCTTAGGCCAAAGGTTCAAAGGTCTTCCAGTGTGACAAAGCCTTTCTATCTTCCTGGACTCCAGTCTTCCAGGAGATGCTCAGTAGACCCTGTTGTATCCATTCTGAGCATGCTCATAGAAGGCAGTCATCACACCCTTCCATGCTGATACCTAAGTGGCCCTTAGTCGCATTGGGCCCAGGGCCTTCCAGATGACTCTGCTTGGCACAGAGCACATCTTTCTCCCAATGACATGCCATTCACCTGAAATTCTGGCAGGAATTCCGTTGAGGGATCCCCTTCATTCAGGGCGAGTCCCTGTGGGTGACAGCTAAGGAAAGAGAGACTGGAGGTTAAAAACTTTTGGGGGAATTTTTCCCCCAAAAGTCCAGGAAACTCATGGGGAGGGGCAAAAACAGCTTTAATTCCTGAGAGGGAGTGAGGGAAAGAGAAACTGGGGAATCACTATCCAATCAGAAGAAGAATCTGTTTACCTAGTGCTGAAGAAAAAACAAGCCACTTATAGCCAGGAATGAAAGGAGAGCAGGACAGAGGGAGGGAGGAAGAGAGGAAGGAAGAGAGGAGGAGGAAGAGGAGGAAGAAACAAAGGAAGAGAGGAAGGAGAGAG
>PVIH01012238.1:0-64542 GCA_004025045.1 Sigmodon hispidus
ACTATGAAGCTCAAAGAAGCCACAATTATTTCAGCACATAGAAACCTAAGAAGAGTAATCTGGAGTACTGGAACTTTCTCTGCAGTCTTTGCTTATTTATTGTGAAATAATCCACCACTTGCCAACTCAGCCATTCAACCACACTTCTACTTTTAAGAAAAGTACATCCTGGGGCTGTGGGTATACCTCGATCACTTGTCTTGTGAAATCCTGTATTCAAATCCTAATACCAGGGAATAAAAAGTCTATGAAAACTGATAAAAAAAAAAAAAAAAAAAGCTTAAAAAGTGTTCTAGATCACTGAAACAGAGCCAAAAGTGGCTTTCTGAATTGCGTATTTGAATTGATTTATGGTACAGAGACAGTGTGGTGATCAGGCGGGAATTTAAAAATGGTGCATCCGCAGCACACAGTTTACGTTTCACGTAAGGCTTGGCATAAGTATGATTGATTTAAGGTTTCTGATTATACTGAACAGAAAGGAAACAGAGTCAAAAACAGTTTTTCTGGTAGCAGCATTTCCTGAGTCTGGTCTGGTTGCTGGCAGTGAGAGAGATGCAGCAGGCACCTCCGCCATATTGAAAAGCAGTCAAAAGGGGCAGAGTCAGCAATCAAAGTGATGATCGACATTTTAAAAGCTCTTTGGGTTAGAAAATGATTAAAGATTCTCAATAAAACAGATTTACACTCACAAACCTCTAAACGGGGTACAATGTGTGTAAAATACACATAGACTTCAGAGAGAAGGAAAAGGGGGTAAAGTAAGCCCTTAAAAAGAAGAAATAGAAATAAAAATTTAAAAAAGGCCACATGAAGATGGCAGATAAACAAAGAGTCTGGATTATGGTTATTGTGTTTCCTTTTAATTTTTTAATTTTTAATGAGCTAACTGCAGAAAGATAATTGACTATTAAGGCTGCTAAGTTAAACAAATACATATACTTTAAAGATATCTTGACTTTGAAATCTGTTTATAAGAATATGTTGCTTGGGAAAAGAGTTTCTGTTTTTGTCTCCACAGAAGATCAAAACCTGTGGATTGGTTCCAGGCAAATGTAGTTTCATTTGCTAAGGCCACCTGAACATTCTCAGCTTCCAAGATGGCCAGTTGAGATGATCCAGCCTCAAGACCCCATGAGATCAACAACGTTCTTTGTCAGCAGGAAGTAGTAAGAGAAAGAAAGCTATTTCCAATTTCCCACAATATTACTTATTAATGTTTGTTTTCATTATAAATGGTTAATGGTCATAGTCAAACTTTTTTTAAAAAAAGTGGGGAGAATATGATTTAGAAATGATTAGAAAAGATAAGTGGAATTTGATTTATTGATATAGACTTAAGGTCAATTTTGTTATGCTGTATGTATTTTTCTACTCTTGATTAAGGTATGATGCTGATGAAACCTTCTATAACATCAACCAATAATAATGTCCAGATAATATAATGAAAGCTGACTTGGAAAAAAACCAACAAAACCAACAAACAAACAAACAAAAAACAACAACAACAAAAAAAAAAAAAACCCTCTTTCCCCTATCCTGGTCTTTTTCTATTTTCATGACCTATATGTATACATAAGTCAAACGACATCTGTATCTGAGGAAAATATAAAGTATTTTCCCATGAGTCTGGAATATTTCAGTTAGACCATAAAACTATTTTCAATTCCTTCCATTTTGATGTTTTAGTCATTGTTCTATTGCTATGAAGAGACACCAGGACCACAGCAACTCTTAGTTTTTTAAAAAAAACATTTAAGTTTTAATGCTTTTTAAGACATTTAGTTCATTGTAGTCACGGCAGGGAGTTTGATAGAATCAGACACAGTGATGGAGAAGTTCAGAGTTAAGGTGTCTCTTAAGCCACAGGCATCAGGAAGAGAGAGAAAGATCCACTGGTCCTGGCTTGAACTTCTGAAACCCCAAACCCATCCCTAGAGACATACTTCCTCCAACTAGACTACACCTAATCTTTCTGTATCGTATAAAATAGTGCCAGTCTCTTAGCCTATGAAGACCATTGTTATTCAAACCAGCATATTTCACTCCCTGGCCCCACAGGCCATATCATAATGCCAGGATTTCTTCAAAAGAGCTCATAGTCTGCAACAGTCCCAACCCTATTAAAATCTCTTAACTCTAATACCTTGAAAAATCAAAATGTAAAAGCAGATTACATACTTCTAACATACAGTGGCACAGAATATATAAAACCATTATAAAAGGGAAAAAGGGGATCAAATTAAGGAAATACGACACCAAAGCAAGACCTACAACCAGCAAGATGCACTCGAAACTCTGTATCTCCATGTCTGACGTCAAAGGACTCTTCAGACCTCCAATTCCTTGCAGCTTTGTTGAATGCTGTAACAAGAAGTTTCTGGCCCCATTGGACCAGATGTCCAGACGCACCTAGCCACCTGCTGTTGCTTAGGCCCCTAAGAATGACTCAGATAATTATATTAATTTCATCCTGCTTGGCCTACATGTCAGGATATTGCTAGCTAATTTTTTCATCTTAAAACAACCCATTTCCATTAATTTGTCCTGCCACGGGCTTGTGAATAACCTGTGTTCATTACATGCTGTTTCTTTTGTGGCTGGATTGAGTCTCACTCTCTCTCTCCCTCTCTCTCTCTCTTGATTCCACCCTCCTTCTACCTCTACTTACATTTTCCCACCTACTTATGGTGCCTGGCATGGCCAAAAAGTTCCTTTATTTAAAGAATGATATTCAAAGCATACAGAAAGACATTACCACATCAGAATATAGCACATTTCTCTATCCGGTGCTGGTTCCACATCTGATCTGCAGCTCTCCTCAGCAGGCATCCCATGACTCCAGTTCTTCAACATCTGGGTCTCCAATTATATCTAGGCTCTTTCTTGTAATTTTGACTCTACAGCAGAAACACATGGCTGAAGCTGCCAAGTTCTGTTGCTGGCTGGGGCTGAAATGTAGCCCCCTCATTCAATTACATCTGCATAATCTTTCTCTTCTTGATAGTTTCTTTTGCTGCTTAAGCTTTTTTAAAATTCCTTTGTAAAGGAATTTAAAGGCTGGAAGCTTAGCTGGGTGAAGTCTTGCCCTGAAGTCACAACTTCCTTTATTTCACGTATGATCAGGATTTTCTTTAAACTTTGAACACTGGATTTAACTTTATTATATTTCTTGGTGTTCTTTTTCTTCTCTAATTATACATTTTGCATTTTTTTTTTGCTCAGCTTGCTCATTTTCATTATATATGTCCATAACACTCACCACTAATAACCAGGTGAAACAATTCCTTCTAAGCTCTTTAAAATTTTCACTGACAATGCCATTAATCCAAAACTCTTGAATTTATCCTCAGGCAGAATTTTTTGACAAGGGCAGAAAGCAGCCATATTCTTCACCAAAATATCACAAGGATGATCTCTGGGACATTTACTAATAGCCTTCTCCTCTGAAACCTCTTGAGAGGGGATGTCATGATTTACATTGCCCTCAGTACCATAATATTTCATGACTCTACTAGTAAAGCACACTAAGCCCCACATAGAGCATTCAACTACTTTTCTAATCCAAAGTCTCAAAGTCCACATTCTGCCAACTAGAAGCACAGCAACATATGGCCTCTCACAGCAATAACCCAGTACCCGTACCAACTTCTGCTTTAGTCAGTGTTCTATTGCTATAAAGATATACTTTGCCTTACAGAAGCTTCTCAATTTCAGGAGGTCACATTTATTAGTTGTTGCTCTCAGTGTTTGTGCTACTGGTGTTATATCTAGAAAGTGGGTTTCTGTGCCAATGCATTCAAGGCTATTTCCCAATTTCTCTTCTATCAGGTTCAGTGTAACTGATTTATGTTGAAGTCTTTGATTCACTAGGACATGAATTTTGTATAGGGTGATAGATACCATCTATTTGCATTCTTCTATATGTGGACATCTAGTTATGCTAGCACCATTTGTTGATGATATTTTTTTTCCATCTCCCATGATCATGGATCAGAAGGATTAACATAGTAAATATGGCCATCTGCCAAAAGCAATATACAGAATTAATGTAATTACCATTACGATTCCAACACAATTTTATACAGATCTTGAAAGTAAGATACTTAACTTCATAGGAAAAAACAAAAAACCCAGGATAGCTAAAACAATCCTGAACAATAAAAGAACTGATGGATGTATCACCATTCCTAATCTCAAGCTCTGCTACAAAGATATAGTAATAAAAACGGCCTAGTGTTGGTATAAAAACAGACAGGTGGGTCATAATTATTTTATTAGTTTGGGTTTCTACTGCTGAGTTAAAACACCAGAACAACAACAAAAGTAAGTTGTGGAAGAAAGGGCTTATTTGGATTACACTTCCATCATGCTGTTTATTCCCAAGGGAAGTCAGAACTGGAGTACAAACATGGCATAACTTAGAGGAGGCAGAGGTCATGGGGGGTTGTTGCTTAGTGGCTTGGCTTGCTTCTCATGGCTTGCTTAGTCATCTTCCTTATAGAACCCAGATTACCAGCCCAGGAGTGGCACCACAATGGGCTGGACCCTTCCCCACCAATCACTAATTAAGAAAATGGTCTGATCTGATGGAGGAATTTTGTCATTTGAGGTTTCTCCTTTAAGATAACTCTAGCTGTGTCAAGCTGACATAAAACTATCCAGCACAATTGCCATGGCAGGGAGCATGGCAGGATGCAGGCAAAAATGATACAAAAAAGTTGAGAGTTCTACATGTGAATCTGCGGGTGACAAGAAGAGAAAGAGACCCACTGGCCTGGTTTGGGCTTCTGAAACCCCAAGTGTTGCCCCAGTGACACACTCCAATTTGGCCACACTTATCCCAACTGGTCTAAACCTCCTAATCAATTAATAAATTCTTTCAAACAGAGTCACAGCATGGTCATCAAATCCATGCAATGGAGGACATTTCTATTTAAACTACCATTACTGAAAATGTCTTATTTCATTTTTTCTTATGTCTGAATAAATTTCCATTGTGTATATCTGCCACATCTTCTTTACCAGTTCATCTACTTATGAACATCCATGTATGCTGATCTATACTTGTATTTATATGATATGTATCTCTCCAAATTAAACCTATGGCTTTTCCAGAGGTAGAAGGTGAGTTCCTGTTGTCAAAGACATCATGCACTTTAGAAAGGAGGCCTACCGACCTCTGACCTGAAACTAATCTAAATGCTTCCTCTCTGAGGACTATCACGTCATCAGAAGGTCCCACAAGGAGGGAGCCAACAGTCCTACTCAGCTCTGATACCTCTGAACCATGTCAATAACCAGCACGGTATGATAATGGGTACAATAGTGACACACATATCTTGGCAGTAACCAACAGCACTTTATTTGGACTTAAAATTCACTCAACAAGAAAAATACCACCTGTTCCTGGAAACCTAGTTAAATATTGCATACTAGTAAAAACATGGTTATTGGAGAATATAAAACCACTATTTACTAAAAAGCATAATCCCCAATAACAACTTATAAACGTTTGTTTTATTATGCACAGAAAATTGTGGTCTTCACTGCTTATCAAGAAAACTCCTTTTGTAACAGATAAAAATCATTAATAAAAATTAACAGCACAGTTACAAACATTTCTCTGTTAATAGTTTTCCATATTTTGAATGGCTTTAACATTGGTTTTGTTATCATATTAATAAAAATTTGTGGTACTATATTGTATATTTAATAAAAATAGCCTGAAATAGCAAATATCTTTTCCCCACAGAGTCAAAGCACAAAGGTCAGGAACCGGTGACTCATGTCTTTAATCTCAGAACTTGGGAGGCAGAGATCTATCTGGATCTCTGTGAATTCAAGGCCAAACAGAGAAAGTGAGGTAGCTGGGTCCGTTAAAAGGAGTAAGTTCATCTTTGGCTGAATTCTTTTCAGCTGAGTACTCAGAGGATTGAATCTGAGGATTCATGGAGACAGGACCTACCCTTTTCAGTCTGAGGAGTTGGCTAGGTGATAACTAGCTATGGCTTGTTTCTCTGTCTCCCTAATATTTCAGCTTTTCCCCAATATCTGGCTCTGGGTTTTTTAATTAATAATATCAAGTAGAATTTGTGTGATAAAAATTTTTACATATTGATTTGCAATATGAAAAATAATAACAATTTTTGGGCATTCATATTACTGACAAGTCCTCTAAAAATGTTGATCAAATAGTTTGGTGTATATTATATAAGGATGTTCTAAAATTTCTGCTCTTTTTTTGTTTCTATACTTTCCTGAACATGGTGTCACTAATATAGAGTCCATAAATTACTTGCAAAGCCATATAGGACTAAGCCAATGCATTTTGGACTTCTGTGTTTAACACTCCCAACTTTCTTTCTCATTGTCATTTTACATCGAGAATTACTGAAGCCACTTTCTATTTCATGTGAAAAAAACAATTTGAACTCATGATTTAAGAGGAAAATACAGTAGGCTGGAGAGATAACCAAAGGGTTGAGAACATTTGCTGCCCTTTCAGGGGAACAAAATTTAATTCTCTTCACCCATGTCACAGTCCTAGAACTCAGCTCTAGAAAATCTGATGCCTTTCTCTGGCTTGTGTGGGTAGTTGTGTTCACATGTACACACACACATGTATGTACACATATATGTACACAATAAAAATCAAAAATATTTTAAAACATTTATGATAAAATGTACTTTTTTTCTGAAACAATTATCAAGGAACCAGTTCATAATGCAAATATGAAATATAAAAAAAAATCCAGACTTCTATTTTTAATATGACTTTTCCTTTGGACAAAGTAGAAAGTAGAAAAGAGCCTACAATGCTTTGTGCAAAAAGGAAAAAAAAAAAGTATCGATATAGTCATGTCAGAACAACAAAGATTCCAGTTCTACCAACTAGGCACTGACAATGCACATATCAGAAATGCAATTATGAGTGTAATGACTGAAATGCTTTGAATCAATGAAAAGTCATTGTCCACAAGGCTCTTCAAACAGACAAATATCAATGCGTATGATATAAAATTATCTCTGATGACTATTTGACCAAAAGGAAGTATTTAATTTAATTGAATATTCACAATTAACTTATGTATACAAGTTCCAAAACAAAGGAAGTCTTAGTGTTGACACAAGAAAGTAATCACAAAAATCTAAATTGTATAATATGTGAGTTTCTTGGAAAATTAGACAAGAAAATACACCATGTTACTTTAGATGGAAATTATAATGTATAGGATGAACTTTGAGGTTTGAAGATAGTCAAATTAGAAGAAAATGATAATATTAAAATAGATTGATACATGATAAATAGTTATTGATAGATGATCAATAGGTACCTGATAGATACAAGTTACAATGATAGGTAAGTTTGTGTGCATGTTTATAAAGGTATTTTATTTTTTGATACAGTGTTCTACTAGATAGCCATCACTATCTTAAACTTGTGAGGATTCTTTTTTCTCTGCTTTCTGAATGCTATGAGTCTGTGCCACTGCACCAGATGATCAATACATGTATTTGATTTTAAAACAAAATAAAACAAAAAGTTTAGAGTGCCCTTAGAGAAATGATTGACTCACAAGTAGAGGAAACTGCTTTATAAAACAGTGGATGATATCAAAAGAGCTTGTACTAGAAAGTAAAAGAACACTCAAAATGATGCATTATGCCTGAAAAACAAGGGAATCAGTTGAAATGGACTCTTACCATCTAGTTGTTGGTAGTTGGTTTTGGCTTTTTTGAACTCTTTTGGGGGCCTGTCATCCAACTCCCAACTAAATCACACACCAAGGCTTAGTTTTAATTATAAATGCCTGGCCTCCGCTTGGTTTGCTGCTTGCCAGCTTTTCTTAACTTTAAATTATCTCATTTATCTTTTGAGTCCAGGATTTTCCTTTTCTATTTCTGTGTACCTTTTTTTGTTTGTTTCTGACACCGTGACTTGCTGTATAGCTTAGTGGTTGGCTCTTGAGTCCTCCTTCTCTGACTACATTCTCTTTTCTTCTCCCAGCTTTCTCCTATATTTCCTCTCTGTCAGCCCTGCCTATTCTTTCTCCTGCCTTGCTATTGGCTGCTCAGTTCTTTATTAGACCATCAGGTGTTTTAGGCAGGTAAAGTAACACAGCTTCACAGAGTTAAACAAATGCAACATAAACAAAACTCACCTTAAAATAATATTCTACAATATAGCACAAATTTTATTTGGTATATAATAAAAACACAGAGCCAGGTATTGGGGAAAATCTGGATATCAGAGAGAAAAAGAAACAAACCACAGCCATTTCTCTCTTGCTAACTTACCCAGGTCTTTCTCCATGAAATCCTCTGATTTGAAATGCCTCTCTTCTCAGCCGACCAAGGAAGTGTCCAGGAAAACGGAAAGGCTCCCTTTTCTCCAGTCTAGTTATCTTAACTTCTTTTTTTCTACATTCCTAAAGCTAGGATTAAAGGTGTGGGTTACCACTCCCTGACCTTCATGGATTGGCTCTGTGGTTGATTCTCTTCTGATATTTCAGACTAATTTTATTAAATGTATATCATCACAATACATTACCATGTCTTGGATAATTACAACATATAAAAAATAGCAAAAATTTCATATCTCTCCATACACAAGGATCTGTATCTGTATAACACATTTGCATTATAAATCATAAGCAAATTGAAGCTAATGATTCCAATATAACATAAATAAGTGAATAAAATGTAAATAAAAAAGATGATATATCTTTACTTGATATTATATTTCCATATTATATCTTACCAGAGTTCCATAAAATATCATTTTCTAGTAGTTTGGATAATTGTTAATTATCTTCACATATGTACCAATTGACAGCATTCAAATCAAATGATACATTTTATTATCTCCAGCAAAAGGCCAAATTTATATCACAGGCATCCTGGCAAGATACAATGAGAAGATGTTGGCTTCACTTTTGAGAGAGAATCTGGTTGCATCCAACTGAAGAAAATTTTACAAGATTTCTTTACAATCCCAGTCATGAAAGATCAGGAAAATCCAAGACTCTCCCCCAGGTGGAAGATTCTTAAAGAAACATGACAGAGATGTGCAGGATACAGCATACTGTCAATATCACTGAGAACACTGGTGCATGTGGATGGTGCTATTTAAAAAGATGATAGCATGAGACTGATATTAATTTCTGATGTTGTGTCTCCACTCTCATAAGAAGAATGTATTCTTTTCTTGTAAACACATATTGAAACATGGAAAGTTATCAAGGTGCCTTTTCTTCATTTTATTCTCACGAGATATAGGAAAGGAAAAGTAGAAAGAAATAGCAATGCAAATTGAGCTGGAATCAGTTGAGAAAACTCTGTGAAGGAAAATCAAGGATGTCACTGCATTACTAAAAACTTTTATTAATGAAAAACATAAGTTAAATAGTGTTGCTGAAACCATTGATTTTGCAATAATGGAAGAAGGAATCATGTTCAGTCTTCCTCCTCCTTACAAGATTTGCTGATTCCTAAAGAAAGCTGAAAGGGTACTGTATGGAAACAGCCCTTATCTACCACTACAGTATCAGATATTGCTACAGCATTGAGCATTTGTAAGGGTAGACTCCTTCCACTCTGAGTCCATGGTCTTTCACTATCTCAAAATGGAAATGCCAGCTACCAATAAATGTCATATAAATTACACATACATCCAAACATTGTACTGGTCAAACTGGATAGCTGCACATAGAAGAACAAAAAATAGATCTACATCTATTATCCTGCAAAAAACTCAACTCCAAAGAAATCAATGACCTAACATATGACAAGATTCCCTGAATGTGGTATAAGGTAAAGTGGGGAGTACACTTAAATGCTCTGTCACAGGTAATGATTTTCTAACAGGACATTGATAGCACAGGCTATCAATTTAAACCAACGATTAATACATAGGGTTGCATGAAGCTAAAAAGGCTTTTATACAGTAATGGACAGAATGATTGTATCAGAGCAGCAGGCTACAGAATGAGATACAAACCTCTACCAACTACACATCTGACAAAGGGTAGGTAGAATATACAAAGACCAACCAACCAAACATTCCTAAACATCAAAGTAGCATATAAGTCAATAGAAATAAACAGAGTCTCAAAAAATGAAACACAAATGGCCAAGAAAGACTTAAAAAATATTCACCATTCTTACCTACCAGGAAAATGATAATTAAAACTCCTTTGAAATTTCATCTTACCCCTCTTGACTATTGTCAGGATCCATCAGACAAACTGTAACACCTGCTAGCAAGGGCGCAGAGAAAGGGAAACCCATATTATTGCTGGTAGGAATGTAAACTGGTATATTCACTATGGAATCAGTGTGGAGATTGCTTAAAAAGCTGGAAACAGACATACTACAATATCCAGCTATATCCAGCTATACCATCTTGAAGCCATTATCAAAAGATTTACATCTACTACATAAGTACTTGCTGATTCAAAGTCATTGTTTCTTTATTTAAGAGCCAGAAAAGGTAAATATCCTAGATGTATGTCAACTGATGAATGCATAATGAAAATAGGCTACATTTTCACAATGGAACATTATTCAGCTGTTGAGAAAAATGAATTAAGATATTTTTGGGAAAATGGATGAAGCTGGAAATAATCATCTTGAGTAAGGTAAGCCAGATCCAGAAGGGCAAATGTTACTTTTTTTTTATTACTTGTAGATGTTACTTTAGTTTTTTTCAGTTTATATACCAACCACACTTCTTTCTCCCTTCCTTCATTTCCCCCATGTCCCTCCATACCTCCCATATACCCCTATATACTCCTGGGGGGAAAAGTAAGGCCTCCCTTGGGAAGTCAACAAAGTCTGACATAGCAAGTTGAGGCAGTACCAAGGCCCCACCCCCATAAAGGCTGAGCAAGACATCCCCCCATAGAGAATGGTCTTCATAAAGCCAGTTCTTAACCAGGGATAAATACTGGTCCCACCAACAGGGGCCCCACAAATGCATCAGGCCACACAACTGCCAATCACATTCAGAGGGCCTAGCTTGGTCCCATGCAGGCTCTTCAGCTCTAGCTGTCAGTCCAGAGTCAGTGATCTCCCACTAGTTTAAGCCAGCTGTTTCTGTGGATTTCTCTATGATCTTGACCTCCCTTACTCACATAATCCCTCTTCCCTCTCTTAGACTGGATGTTACTTTTAAAGCTTTTGATGCATGTATTTCAATCAATCAAAGTATCCATAGAGATTCGGTATCTAGTAAGTGACCAGCAAGTAAAATGGGATCTTTTAAGGAAGAAGAACTAGAATATGGTGTCATATATATATATATATATATATATATATATATATATATATATATATATATACAGGGCTAAAGGATTAAATGTGGAAGGAAATGAGAGAGCAGAGTAAATGAGGGAATATGGGGAAGGACATCTAATAATAAAGACCTTTTAAAAAGTTATTTGGAGACTTACTATTTAGAAGCTCTCTAAAATATGCACATAGAAAATAATTTATGTGAAATAAGCATATAATGGAAGAAACAATGTTCCAACTAGATATCTTACACCATAAAGTAAAATTCCCAGTATGGAGAATTGATTGTATATAATTGAGCTATTGGGAAAGGCATCTCAAAGTCACCCCTCTAAACATTATAAGCTATTGCCAATGATATTAATTATTATCTATCATCTGACAGTAAGTCCTCATTGCTTAAGATACCACTTAATTGTGTCATTGAATTGAGATGGTGACCAGTTAGAAACATCACTCCTATAGACAGCATTCATAGTGCTGAAATGTACTTTGCAATGCCCTTTAGGAGAAAAATAATCATCAACATCACATAGTTACACTTGACACCTATAGCAGTGACTTGTCTGCAAGATCTATTGTTAAAATAGTAGCATAAATATTATGGGTGTTACCAACCATTTTCTGATTGTATTTAAGGCACACTCCATAAGATGGATTCTTTACCTGACACTGTTAATAAGTACAAAAACCTGAGATTAGATGGGTCATAAGCCCTAGAATAAAACCTACTACTATAAGAAACACAGCAATGAAAAAAAACTCTTAGTGATATATTGCTATATCCATAGTTTATTTCACTACTCACTCAACAGAGAAGCTTCTTCTTGTAGTCTATAGTAATTAACATGAAGAAACTCACCTGAATTTTGGAGAGCTCATCCTTAAGTGAGATGTCTATAACAATCCTCTCGAGGCTCAGGAATCTATGAGGAAGAGGAAGTGAAAGGATTACAAGAGCCAGAGGTGGTGGATGACTCCAAGGAGACACAATCTTGCAGATATAACACAGCTGATGCACTTATGAACTCAGAGACTATGACAGCAAGCAGTGGACCTATATACATTCAAATCAGAAATATCCCAGCAGAGAGAAGGGGAGGTAGGCACAAAGCCTCATCACTAACTTAGAAGATAATTACTAATTACTAATATCTGCTAATTTTTCCGATGGAGTGACACTGGCGTATCAACCAAATTCCAAGACAGATCATATGCTAAGAATAGTTAACCAACACAAAACAAATCCCATGATTTTTGTGTGCTATTTTTTATTTGGGTTTGATGGTTTGGGGCTTTTTGTGTTTTTTGTGTGTTTGTTTTGTTTAAATAGTTTTATTTGTTTTTTGTTTATTTATTAATTTATTTTAAGAAAGAGGAGAATCTGGAATAGGAATAATATGCTCAAAATATGCTGTATAAAAATTTTTGAAAATTAAAAAATTGTATTAAAAATCCACATCTGGGGCTGCAGAGACAACTGAATGGCTAAGAATGTTTACTGCTCTTGCAGATAACCTGAGTTTGGGTCTCTCAGCTTACAACTGCTTCTAACACTAGATGTTAGAGAGCTGACATTCTCTTCTCGTCTCTGCAGACATATCCACAGATACAGACATGGGGGAGTGAAGCAATGAAATCTTTAAATAATATCCTTGTAAGATGGGTAAGATTTAAAGTTGTTAAAGTATCCTAAAAAGTTTTCTACGAAAAAAAAGATTCACCAAATCAGCTATGGTTCTCTTTCGTATCTTTTTTTTTTTTTTTTTTTTTTTTTTTTTTTTTTTTTTTTTTTTTTTTTTTTTTTTTTTTTTTTTTTTTTTTTTTTTTTTTTTTTTTTTTGTTAATAAATATAAAGGAACAACAACAAAAACTGTTCATCTTCTCACCTGCATTTTTTATTTGAGAAACCAAAGGGGCAGCAAGGAGCAAATAAAGTAGATTAAATCTTCTCTTGGGTTCCTTATCATCAATTGTGATATCTCTTCCTTTCAAAAACACACAGCATCTTTTTAGAACAACACTAAAAATAAATACAAAATTTTCTAAAGTTACTCTAAGTTAAACTCATTCAGAGATATACACTGAACTAAGTGTTTTTAACAAAGACTAAGCCAACTTTAGATTCTCTTGGGGCTCTCTCTGTAGAATCTACCAGAGCTGAGTTAACTATACTCCACAGTACAGATGTGCCAAATGTAGGACTGTAGGATACTACTGTCTGTTCTCAGCTCAAGCTTTCTCAAACTGTTACATTCAAATTCATTGATATGATGAGACTGCTTTGTGTTGGTGGTGCTTCTTGGAAGCAAACTGGCACACCATGGCTTCAAGAAAAGGTGTTTCTACTGAATTCCCCAACAGCTTCCATTCCTTCCCAAGGTCTCCTTATAGACTGCATTTTGATGATAGCAAACACTGTTGTCACCTCAATTAGGATGTCATCTTCTTTAAGGAGCAAATTATGTTTACTCATCTGAATAGTCCCAAAAATCTCTAAATTTTTAGTATATATAATCAATGAATAATTATTTGTAGAGATGAATGCAAGATATATAATTTTCTATTCAGATTCATAAAATATAACCATAGAAGCCTGCTAATGCCCAAGAAAAGCAATACATCTTGAAAATAGGTTCACAACAAAGTAAAGACTGCTCTGACCTTTTATTTGCATATTCCACTCATGTGTTTTGTCTTTAGTAGGAATTAATTGCTTTAATCAGCAAGGAAATATGCGAATGATACGGAAAGGTTATAGGAGATGTTAAGAAAAGATACTGAGGCAATATGTCTGGTCTCATTCCCTGACAGTGTTCATTAATCCACTTCTCAATCCCAGGAGGGAAAATTAGAGCACATAAGGCAGAAAGAATTAAAGACACATTGCCTGTAGGTGACCTACAACTGCCACTAAATGTGCATCTACTCAAAATGCATGGTTTTGGTTTTTTTTTATTCCCCAAAGACAAAAGCCCATGAAAATTCTGCTGCTTCACAGACAAATGTATGTGCCAAAGGCTTTCTTTGCTGTGCTGTGTAGATAAGAAAGCTCTTTATTTTAAATAAAACTTAGGCTGCTGACAAATCTTATACTTGGGTTATTTGCCTCAATTAGCTGGAATATAAAGAAAGGTAATGTTTCCAGGCCTCTTTGTTTTTTACCTCTGCAGTCAGGCTGTTTAGGAAATTAAGCATGGTCCTAATCTGTTGGAGATAGTGATTTACATGCAATGCTATATTAGTATCACTCTGCTATCAGCTTTTCAGTACTCATTCAGATAAATATCAGAGACATGAAGACAGAAGATGAGCACAGAGAACAAGGACCTTGGAATCTTCACTGACATGTTAAGTGAATGAGACCAAGGGAGGACCTGGAACATTCAATTTCAGAATTTTCACAAATGGTTGAAGAAATGGCTAATTTTGAAATGTTTCTTTGTGTAAAAAATTCTGTCACAAAAGAGTTTGCTTCAGAATTCTTTTCCATAGGACCTGCTTCGAGTTAATGATTCTTTAAACCTAGCAACTACTGCACAATGCCAGAAGCAGCCTGTGAAGATAACTTCTATAACTATGCTATGGAGACTGTCCAGAATTTAGCTTCTGTAGAAATTCTGTGCTCTGCCACAATCTCCATGGATCCGACTGCATAGCATGCCACTGTGCAGGGTAGGAAAGGAACAGCCTACCCCACAAAGTACTCCCTTGCTATAGGGTTATGCTTTTGTATTTTGTAAGCATTTATTTTTTCTACTGTTTTAATAAAAAGTTGATTGGTCAGAAGGCAAACAGAAAGTATAGGTGGGGCTACAAGGCCAAGCAAACTGCGGGAAGAAGCAGATTAGAGACTCCAGCAGACTCAGAGGAAAGAAGACAAAAATGCTGCTCTGAGAAAAGGTACTAAGTCACTTGCTAATCATGAGTGAGTTTAAGTGTAAGAGTTAGCAAGTAATATGCCTGAGCCATAAACCAAACAGCATGTAATTTATATAAGACTTTGTGTGATTATTTGGGATATCTACTGGTCCAGATATTCGGGCAAGGCCAGGCCAGAAACTCCGGACTACAAATACCATTCCAACATGAGGCACAATCTACAGACTGGAGAAAGCTTAAGAAGATTATAAAAGGGAGCCAAAACTGCTTCATAGTTGTATCTTTCAAGTGGGCCATGGTACAGAGTATCATTCAGGCTTGAGTTTCAAAATGGCAGATTTGCTGCCTGCAGCCTGAGCTGCAACATGGTATATTCTAGCAGTCTCACAGAAGCCTGGCTTAAAGAATGAGCTGCATATGACAGATTTAAGGTTTCTGATTTTACAGACCAAAAGGGAACAGAGTCAAAGATGGCTTCTTAGTAACAGCATTTCTTGGGAATGTTACTTGGTTTTATGGCTGCAAGCAGAGGTGTGGCTCCTTTTAGAAACATTTCCTGACTCAGCTTTAGCAACAAAAAACCATGTGATTCTTTTAAGAAGCCTTGTTGCCAAACACTTAAATGATATTTTCTGAGCAGACAGTGGTGGTGGTGGTGGCAGTGTGGACCCTAAAATTCCCCAGAGTGGCATGGTAAATATGGTTCCTGCCAGTAACTCTGCCATGAAGGTAAACTCTCAGACATCAAGGAGCTGGGTAGAGCTGGGTGGAGTCAGTCACCATAGACAAGCCTTTAATCTTAGACAAACCTTACCAGATTAAAAGGGTGATCAGAAACAGACAAGGAATAGAGATATACAGTAAAGACAAATTCAGATTAGAGACAAAACAAAAAGCAAAACACCCCTCTAAACAGTTTACAATGTATTTAAAATATGCACAAGCTTGGGAGAAAAAAGAAAATGAAAAAAGAGGATAAAGAAAGTCCTTAAAAAGATATAATTATATATTAAATATATATTAGTATATTAATAAGTAATAATGTATATATACATGCCACATAAAGATGGAAAATACACAAAGATTCTGGATATTGTATGTTATGTTGTCTTTGAATTGTTTGATTGCCTAGGAAGGAGCAAGAGATGCTAAGAAACATTTGATTATAAATGCTGATAGATTATTCCAACCTATATATTTTATAAATTCCTTCGCTTCAAAATTGAAGTAAAAATATATGTTAATTTGGAGAAGAGGTTTTTATTTTATTTCCAAAGAAAATGAGAGGCTGTGGCTTTATTCTGGGTTAAAGAAAATAAAGTTTGATCAAGAAAGACCCTCTAAAATAAATCTCTGGTAGGAATGGATGACTCAGATGATTCAACATTTCAGAGCACTTCTGTTGCAATTTCTTCTTTGTTCTGCACCCAGAATAGCTCAAGACTGCTGGCTGAGATGATATGGCTTTACTGATTACTCCACTCTGGACTTGACCATAATCTTAAATTTTTCTTTGGGTCCCCATAAGATTACGAGTACCCCCAATCAGCAGAAAGTAGTCTAGAGAACTAGGTCTTTATTCTCCCAAAATGAATTATGGATGTTTGTCTTTGTTTACAGTATTGATTACAAGTTGTTATAGATAATGTTGAGAAAAAAAACTATACAAAGGAAAATAGATTTTGGGTTCTTGTTGTAAAAAGGAAAATGCTATGGGATTATCCTCTTTTACTTTGTAAATATTTGTCACTCCTAATTGTTTAATAAAACAATGACTGGCCAGAAGGCCAACAGTAAGTGTAGGTAGGACTATCAGACTAAGAAAACTCTGGGAAGAAGAAGAGCAGAGATGTCAGTCAGATGTAGAGAAAAGAAGAGAAAAAGGCTGTTCTAAGAAAAGGTACTAAGTCACTAGGCAAAACATGGATTAATTTAAGATTAAGAGTTAGCAAGTAATATGCCTGAGCCATAGGCCAAACAGCATGTAATTAATATAAGACACTTTGTGATTATTTGGGACTACTTGTCTGGATCTCTGGGCGAGGCTAGGCCAAAAATATCTTACCACACTCTCCAGTGCCTCATCCTTTAGCTCCTCATCCTCAGTCCATTGTCCATCAGCTTCTCATCCTTCAACCTTGCATCCTTCAGCTCCTATCACTTATCTCTAATTTTAGCTTAGTTTTAAGATTTTTCCTGGAATCTTTAATGCAGCTGCTCCATGAACTTCTTTCAATTGTCAGTATTCATAAAGGTCTCACTGTCCCCCAGTCTGTCACTTTTCCTAACTCAAGTCAATTCACTAACCTTTATTGATTGATTATATGAAAGTAGGTCTTTTTACTAAATAGCGACATTTTAGTGAGAAGTAAACATACTTCATACTTATGACCAGATTATATGAATAAGAAGAGCATGTGAGTAAGTGAATATGTGTGTGTGTATGTGTGTGTGTCCAAGCACATGCAAATGCAGATGTTTGTGCCTACAGGTACACTCACTTGTTCATGTACCCCTTTAGGCCAGAGTTAAAGATCATATTTCTTCATTTGTTACTAGTCATCTTATTTATTTTATTATTTTTTTAGGATCTCTCACTAAACCTGGAGCTGCTGTTTCAGCTAAGCTGGCTGGCTGGGCAAGCTCTAGGGATCTCCTTGCCTCTCTTTCCCAAGCACTGTGGTTAGAGGTGCACTGTAACCACACTATAACTCCACTGGATATTTCTGTGGACAAAAGAGATCTACATTCAACTCCTCTTGCTACCACAGTAGCATTTCTGCTAGGTATCTCCCTAGCACTAGGAAAGGAATTGCCAGGGATTTCTGTTGTATTATTCCAATCTCTTCATTAAACTCCAATCTTTTCATTAACCTTTAAAAGGCTTCTGTACATGCAAGTGTGCAAACATTCTTTTTATAATCAGGGCATCATCTCTAGTAAGTTAAGAGTTGCTCTAGTATAGTCTCAAGTAACTGCAATCATAACATCTGACAGAAATAAAATCATGGGAGAAATATGGAAAATTAGAATTTTCCAGTGTTCACATAAACACTGCAGGAGAATAAATAATCTAACAGTAGTACACCCAAAAGAAAACAAAGCACAGCAATGAAAGATAAAAATAATCAAGCCAATATCATAAACAATGAGCAATATCACAATAACACTATGTCAATAACTTAACAACTTAGGTGAGACATGACTGTTTCAAAAAATACATCTTGTCAAAGCTTGTTTATAATGAAATACAGCTTGACTAGCTGCCAATTATAAAAAATGAAATTTACAGAAGAAAAATTTCCCCAAAGAGAAGCTCAGATATAGATGACTTCACTGCTAAATTCTAAAAATCTAAATAATTAATATTCTAAAACAACTTGGTGATATTTTATTATTTTATATGCTATTTTTTTAAAAAAAATATAACAGAAATATATTCTTTTTTCTCTTCAAAAGTCATAGGACTAAAACCAGCATGTCACTAGGAGTTCAACTCTCTGAGGCCTACAGAAGACCTTTCCTTGCTCCCTCTGGATTCTGGTGTTTCCAGGTGTCTTTGGCATCTGGCTTCATTGCTTCCAACTCTTCCTTTTGGTCTCTTTTCTCTTCCATCTGCTTCAAATGATGCTTAGCTTTAATCTATTCAGAATACTTGTCACAGCATTTAGAACTAACAGGACAAACTATATCTCATAGGATCTTAAACTTTATCATATGTTTGCCTTTTAAAATAATACTCTCTTTGACCATATACAGTGCTATTTACAGTTTCTGAGTATTAAGATATACACTTAACTTCAATATCAAAGCTAAACAAAATAATTATTAAAAAAGCAAACTCTAAATCTATGGGAAAAGTCTAAAATGATTTTTAGAATTTGAATACAACACTAAGCACAACATGCATTTTGCTAAAAAAAATAAGTAGGTTGTTTCAGAAATGCATGTTTTCTTGAGCTGCTGCAAATGAAAAGTAAGATTTATCACACTAATGGATAAAGAAAGAAAGTTAATGATTACCTCAATGACAGAGAAAAAGCTTTTAACACATTTGTAAATATATTTCTGATAATGATTCACAGTGTACTTAAAGTAGAATCGAGGCTCTCAACCTAATGAAAGTCATATACATAGATATCTACACTCAATATTCTCCTTAAGACCAGGGATAAGACCAAAGTTGTCCATTTGTGTGACTTCCCCAGTGCTAAAATCACAAATTCATGCCAGTTTAACTGGTATTCTATGAGATTTCATTCTTACAATATTTATTTAGTATTAGAGATTTCAGTTAACATAATAGGGCAAATAAAAAACAATAGAGATAAATCAGAATAAAACAAAAATTTTATTTACCTGCCATATCTGTTATTAGAAATACAAAAGAATGTAGAGAAAAATAGCTATCATAAAGTGTATTGGGAAAAATATATGATATAACTGTGCCTCAGATTAATGCCTTCCTCTACACAGGCAACACATGCCCAGGTCTTGAAATCTAAAAGTATTACAATTTACTAAAGTAAAATTTTTACAAAAGAATGGCAATAACTGTAAGAACTATGCATACTGATAATTAAAACCAACAGGATAAATTAGCCAAATCTAAAAGACATGACATGTTCATTCATCAGCATCCTCAATATTGTAAAGAAATCATACTTTTTCATCTTGATGTGCATATACATTGTATTTCCTTCCAAATTTCTTTATTTTTGTGGAAGTGAAAATTCCGAAATTCATACAAAAATATCAAGGTCTAGAAAATCTAGATATGCTTTGAACTTCTGTGATGCAGGATGACAAGTCACTTAACATGTTGCATAGGGAAATACCTTCATGGAATAGAATAGCCCAGAGATTGACATCAATATTTATATAATTGATTTTTAATATGCAAATAAATGTAATAGGTAAAATAGCCTTTTCTTCAAATAATACTGGAATCATAAAATATACATACAAAAAAAGATTAAATTTAGTTTATACATTACAACATATAATAAATAATCTCAATATTGAGGACATGGACATACCTATTTTCATAGCTGTCCTTTGCACTTGCTCTTTTCTGGTATACTTTCTTTTGCTTAATAAGCTCCAACCTTGTTTTACATCATAAAAATTTTCTAGGCATAAATATAAAAGCCATAAATTTAAAGAAAATGAAAGCCAGTAAAAGATAACCCATGATGAGTCCTAGGAATATTCAAATCACTATCCCCAAGCAATGGAGCAAATTTGTTAGTATTTACTGTGTAGCTGGGAAGTTTATGTCACATCTGGTCCAAGGTCTAGACCTGTAGTCCCTCAGCTTCTTAACCTCAAATAATCACACAAAGGCTTATATTAATTACGAACTGTTTGGCTCATGACTTAGGCTCATTATCAGCTAGCTCTTACAACTTAACCCATTTCTTTTAGTCTTTGTCTTGCCATGTGTCTAGTGGCTTTACCTGTGCTCCATTACATCTTTCTCTCTTGGGCAGCAGCTCACAGCATCTTTGTGTGATTTGGCTCTCCTTCCTCCCTCTTTATCGATGCTTAGTTTTCCTGCCTTCCTATAAGCTGGTTTGCCATAGGCCAAAACAGCTTCTTTATTAATCAGTGGTATTCACAGCATACAGAGAGACATCTCACATCATTACTGTATACTATGTGAGCATCTCTGTGATTTCTCTCCTGTCAAAGAGATAGAATTACTTCCCTGAACCCCTTAGGTAGTAGAGAAAGGAACTGGAGGTGTTTTTACATACATTATGATTCCTTTATTTCTGATATGACACACAAAATTAATAACAGTTGGGCTGAGAATATGGCTTTCTCAGTGAACAAAGTACTAGCTGTGCAAGTATGAGGACCATGGTTTACATCTCTATATCTATACATAAAGGACAGGTAATGTTGGGGACCTCTGCTCACATCCCAGTATTCAGCAGGTGATTTAGTCAAGTGTTCTATTGCTGAGAAGAGACATCACAACCAACCTCAAGACTCTTATAAAGAAAAAACATTTAATTGGCACTGGCTTACAGTTTAGAGGTTTAGTCCATCATCATCATGGCAGGAAGCATGGTGGCATTTAGAGAGACATTGTGGTGAAGAGGAGACTAAGAGTTTTACATCCATAGAGGAAGGCTGAAGGAAGAGAGAGCCATAAAGCCTAGCTTGAACATTTGAAAGCCCAGTGACATACCTTCTCCAACAAAGGAATATCTACTCTAACAAAAATTACACTTCCTAATTCCTCTCAAGTAGTGACACTTCCTAATGATCACATGTTTAAACATATAAGTCTATGGGAGCCATTCCTATCCAAACTACTACAGTAGGGAAATGTTGGGCTCTTGGTAGCTCAGTGTAACTTCCTAAGTCCTCCTAGAGTTTGGCGTCCTGTCTCTGGTCATATACTTCCTGTGTGAGTGATTCAGCACAGCCCAACCTAAGACAACCTCTGCCCAACCTCCACTAAAATAGTAAACTATTATTGGTCCTTATACTCCACTCCACCTACCCCATCCCAAGACTCCACCCCCTTTTCACAACCCTATATATTCCTGCCTGATGAGTTCCTGCTTTGACAAGACTCAGTATGTGATTTTTCCCAATGGTTAGGGGGTCAACGATCCCCACCATCCTGCTTAGTCCCAGGGAAAGCCATCTAGATTGGCTCAGCCTCAGCCCGATCTGCCAGAGAGAGTCTGGCAACGAAAGACAAGATTTAGGAAAAGCAGAGGCTGCACTCTCAAAAGAAAAACAATTTACGTGTTCTAGAGCAATCATGAAACATAGTTTGGAAGTTGAACATGAGATAGCCTTTTTCTCACCTCTTTCTTCCTTGGCTTCTTGCTGTCATTTTGGGAATCTAATTCCATGTTGGTACTATGCCAGTCTAGCTACCCAAATGAACATTTTCCCAGTTCATCTGTGATTCCCACATCACAGATATATAGAAACACTGCTGTCTTAGTATAAGGTTGCAATTAATCTTTGACTAGAAAACTAAGGAGTGGAAAAAAACCTCAGCTGGCAATATTCAGAGTCTAGATCCTTCCCACATTTCTTCAGCCTGCTCCAGATGGGAAGTCTGGAGCAGCCTTGAGGCTCACCTCAGCCTCTATCACATTGCTCATGCATCAATGTCCTTTGTATTGCTCAGGCATTTTTTTCTCATAATTTTTGCTTTAGGCATTTTTCATATAGTGATAAAACTCAGGTTTACATAACAGAAAACTTCAGAAGAAGGAAGTCATTACCATTTCTTTGGCAACTCTGACACAAGTTTCTGATCGTATCTTCTCTCCAATTAAGGAAAAGAGCTATTCCATGACTCTGCATAGAAAGGGGAAGGCCAAATGAATTTATAGTGCATAAACTGTCTTTATTTGGTAACCAAGCATAAAGATGTGAATTGCATTTGGATGCCCCTGTAAGGCCTGTGGAAAACTCTATTTTCTGATGAAAAGGAAAGCTCTTACACTGTCCTTTCGCCTCGGAATGTTTACAGAAACCAGCAGCAGAGCACCATGGCCATTTTTGCATATATAAAACCTTGGAGTTTTTTTTTTTTTTTTTTTTTTTTTTTTTGTGTGTGTGTATGTGTGGGTGTGTGTCACAATGGTATTATACAAAGCAAACAGATAGAGAGACCAGGGAAAATGTAGCAAACATTAAAATTTATATTTCCTTCTTACTGTGGAGGTTCTTAGAGGTTATATCATGGAATGCTGAAATTACCAAATAGGGTGTTTGTGCTTACATCAGAGAAGGAAATAATACATTTGGAGACTGAAGAAGATGACTGGTGACGTTGTACCCTTGGAGGAGAAAGGGAAAGTAAAAGTGTTTAGTCTTCTAAATTAGTAGTTTGTTTTTTTTTTTTTTTTTTTTTTTTTTTGAGACAGGTTGACATGTATCCAAGGCTGGCCTAGAATTCTCTATGTACTAGGGTATCTCAAAGTCCTGATCTTCCTGTGTTCACCCCCTGAGGGCTGTGAGTATATGCAGATGCCACCATGCTGAGCAATGGCATTCTTTTGGTGGCTTACTAGATGCCACTTGCAAGAGACTTGTAATTTGTGCTACTCTTCACAAGCATCTAGGGGGTCATTGACAGTGTGCACCCCAGAGAGAATTAGAGTGAAGGAAGCATACATCCAAGTACACACACACACACACACACACACACACACACAAACCACACTGCATCACACTTGATCTGAAGGTGAGCATTTTATAGCTATAAAAATGCATATATAAACATATATTAGCTTACATTTCAATGACAAATAGCATCCAGATTTGCAAATGATTTAAAGCAAGATGTCCTCATTAATTCAGCTCTGTGGATCTGTTCTCAGTGCATCTGGGCTCCTGATGGGTTTCAGTGGTGTTATTTATTTAACACCTCTTTCCCAGGTGTCACTATTTCTTCTCCAAAGAGAAGCTCAAAAGCACTTTAAAAATGCTTTTCTGCATCTATTATCTGCATTTGCACTTTAGAACGCCTCTTTTTTTTTTCTTAGTCACTTCCTCTGGATTTCCCATTTCCAATTGTGTATTTTTTAAAGAATGATAAATTTTTCGTATGCACTTTGCATCCATAATAGAGTTCCGTGTCTAAGAAGACTGCCTGATATGCTGAATTAATTAGCAGGGAGATCCAGGACCTCCACCAAAATGGCTTTTCCACTGGAAAGAGCAGCTGACGAAATATCCACTGAAATAGAACTAGCCTTCATAAGTGTTGGAAAATGACTCTTGCCAACATGTTTCTAATTTATGAATTCTTTTGGAGAATACAGGAGCCACTAATATTTGTATATTTATAGAGTTGTCTTCTCTACATTACAATTAATGTTGTATTGAGAGTTCGTCATTAACCAAATTCTGTAAAATTGAGATTTAAAATAGGAAATAAAAACATACTTTGTTTATAAGCAAGTACACAGCCATCTACTCCAGTCTGTTCTGTAAGATTTTAGTCACTGCACTATGTTCTACCTAAAAGGTCCTCTCAACATCATGTGACCTCCTTCCAATCATGGAATTCTCTTGTAGACTCATGAGCAAACTGAATTCAAGGGATAACACAGGATACTCAGGACTATTCCTGAATAAGAATAAAATATTCTAGATTTGCATGTTCTGCTTTTCTACATTTAGGGGTCAATCCATAGATGGTAAATGATTTTCATTTTCATCACTAAATCTGTACCTCTTCACTTACCAATCTAATTCCCAAATGAATAGTCTAACTAGTACAACTATCATTATATCCCTCATCTGGATCATACATGGTGTGATGAAGACACACTTTAAAGCAGGCTTATTGATTGGCTCTGAGATTCTACAGGACACTGATAGTCCCTCTACAATATGGTTCTCAGTGAAGAACACTGACCTGGGCTGGAGCTGACCTGTAAGAACATGCATAATCTCACACACTGCGCTTAAATGTTTCTTTTTTTCTTTTTTTTTTCCCTTTGCAGTTTTTTTTCTTTTTAATTATGAATAAAGAAGTCACAGCACTTAGATGTTTGATGTGAGTTGTACCTAGTATAAGTGGCCTGCTTGGAAAATGCTGTATTGGGAGTAAATAGAGATAGTCCACTCATAAGTATGCTGTAAGTAACACAAAGATATCAAAGGCTTATATATTTTCCTCCCTTGAATCCTCCATTTGAACCTCCTCTGTTGAATCCTCCCGTTTCCTTCTTTTCTTTTCCTCTTTTTTTCTTTGCTATTTACTAGATAATCTCAAATGCACTTTTTAGTCTGTCCATAATATAGTAAATAACATTGTTTAAGGTGTTTCTGTAGAAATCTATAATGGGATCATCATTTCTAGTTTATTGACACAAGTGAAAGATATTCAGGAGATGCTTTAGAAATTCTCCTGAGCAAGAACTAACATATGAACTGAGAGCAAGAGTAAGAAATTTCCAGACCACTTCCTAAATATAACACCAGTGTCACAGACACTAAGACCAACAATCAATAAGTAGGATCTCCTGAAGCTAAAAAGCTTCTGTAAAGCCAAGGACACTGTCAATAGGACAAAATGACAGCCTACAGAATGGGAAAAGATTTTTACCAACCCTACAAGTGATAAAGGACTGATCTCTAAGATATATAAAGAGCTCAAGAATCTAGAGCCCAAAACCTTGAATAACCCAATCCAAAAATGGGGTTCAGATCCAAAAAGGGAATTCTCAGCAGAAGAATTGTGAATGGCTGAAAGGCACCTGAAAAAGTGCTCATCATCTTTAGCCATCAGAGAAATGCAAATCAAAACAACTTTGAGATACCACCTGACACCTGTTAGGTTGGCTAAGATAAAAGACACAGAGGACAGCCTATGCTGGAGAGGATGCGGAGCAAGGGGAACACTCCTCCATTGTTGGTGGGAGTGTAGGCTTGTTCAGCCACTTTGGAATGCAGTATGGTGGTTTCTCACAAAATTGAGAATCAATCTCCCCAAGGACCCAGCAATACCACTTCTGGGTGTATACCCTAAAGATGCACAGTCACACTCCAAGGGCATTAGCTCAACTATGTTCATAGCAGCGTTAGTTGTAATAGCAAGAACCTGGAGACAACCTAGATGTCCTTCAACTGAAGAATGGATTAAGAAACTGTGGTAATCTACACAATGGAGTACTACTCAGCAGTAAGAAAAAATGATATCCTAAAATTTGCAGGCAAATGGATGGATTTGGAGAATATCCTACTGAGTGAGGTATCACAAACTCAGAAAGATAAGCAGGGGATGTACTCACTCATTAGTGGACTCTAAACAAACAAACAAACGAACAAACAAACAAGAAAAAAGCCAAGCATGCCCAAGCTGAAAACCACAATCACTAAACAGGTTGGGATAAGTATCACCCTGGCCTGATACCTTGGATCCCACTCCCCCTAGAGGAACACCTGACTTACTCTTGAGGAAGGGGGTAGAAAACTGCATCTGTTAGGAGTGGAGACTGAACTAAGCAATATTGGGGCAGTGGGACCATGGGACTGCCTGCAGCCTGCTCAGGGATGGGATGGGCATTTGTGGAGAAGAAAGAATGACCTGATGTGGTGGGAGGGGGAAGGAACCATGAATAAGGATATACAAGGATAGAAAGTGTGACTTCTTTGTTCATAATAATAATAATAATAAAGGAAAAAAAAAGAAAAAAAAAAGAAATTTCCAGTTCTGTTTCCTGTGATTCACTGTTGGAGCCCAGTAGGTCATTCCTGACTCTCTCACATATGACTTGGGCTCTACTGACAATAGATTTTCAGTTGGTTTTTTTTTTTTTTTTTAAATAGTCCTCTCTCCATACTTTTTGACCATAAGCCTCAGTTCAAATCTGTTCAACATGCATGAATTTCTGTCCTAACACTGTGCTTTTGGATCAAGCTTTCCTGCTTGATTCTCAGCTATGAGGCATCTTCTATGATGCGTCTCTGTCTCTCAATGAGTAAGCACTAATAATTGCACTAATGAACCGGTCAGGTGGCCAGCATTCATAGATCAAACTTCATTCATTCCTAGTAAAACAAAACAAAACAAAACAAAACAAAACGAACAAACAAACAATATCCATCTTGGAAAATGGGAACATTGTCAATCATGCAAGCTAAACTGTTTTTTAAATTCTTGCCAGAATGTTACCTGTAGGCATGGGTTGGGGCAAAGGATAGATGTCCTTGCTCTTGAGAGGGTTTCTAGCAGTCATTTTGAAGTAGCAGTTGTTTATTTCCCTAAGTCTCCTCCTCTTAGGTGAAGAAACCATTATTTGTTCCTTTAGTCTTTCATGCTTTGGGAGATAAGCAACAAAGCAATGAAGCCTGAGAATTCCTTACAGATTGAATTGAAGATTATACACACACACACACACACACACACACACACACACACACACACACACACACACTTTCCAGTCCTAGAGTATGATTACAGTTCTTTTCTCCTTTCATAACATCTATAGGGAAGAGGAAGGTTTGATATCTTTATAGTTTATTTTTTCGAGATTTGCTATCTGATCACTGGGCTCTAGGGTGGTTGCCTACAATCCTTTCTATTTTAACCACTTCCTACACCACACTTAATCTTGATCAAAGGCCACTCACATCATTTTTCTAAATGTAACTGCTCTCTCTCTCTCTCTCTCTGTCCCTCCCTCCCACATTTTCCCTTCCTCCCTCAAAGAAGAGCTATTGAAGCTTAGACCTACATTGCATTTTTTTTTTAAAGAAAAACTTAGAAGAGAAACTATGATTAAAAATGATTCTCAAGCTCCCCTCCTGCTGTGTTTCCATGTGGTGCAATGCCACATCAGGCCTTTCTTTCTCTTTCATTTGAACATCAAAGTGACTAATCTCCACTCAGATAGGAACTTACTGTTTCAAATGACGGAAAGGCTCACTTTCTCAAGGAAGGAGTTTCAATCAGGAGATAATGTCTGTGCCATTCATTCTCCTACAGAGCACTGCAGGTAATTTAGGGGAATAAACGAAACTTGGTTCACAAAATTGCCATCATTGATTGATTCCTCTGTTGTAGTAAAAAGAGAAAAGCACATCTGTCACATTTGTATGACAGAATTTCTGACATTCTGGCTCAAGTGGCACTTCCCTTCCAGGCTCCCCATACTAGTGATGTCTGTGTTGGCCTTGAATTACCTTGGAGTCACTTTCTGCCAGCACCTAGAGCTGCTTTCCCGTTGTCACAAATACAGATTATTTTCCTCCCACAGAAGGAGTTTGCCCTTTTTAGGCACGTGTATGTGTTCAAAGTTAAATTTCCTTTCATTGTTCTAGAGATAATCTAGCTAGATAGAGTATTATGCTTTTTTTTCCTTTGTCATTGCCATTTAGTCAAGATGTTCAAAATTATCTTCCAACTTTACTGTTTGTCTTTTCCTTAATTTCTTTAAGGGATTCTTTTCATTTCCTCTTTAAAGGCCACTATCACTTTCATAAAGTTATTTTTAAGGTTGTTCTCTTCAGCTTCTTTTGCATTGTGATGTTCAGGTCTTACTGTTGTAGCAACCACTAGGTTCTGGTGATGGCCTTGTTGCTTCTCATGTTATTGTATGTATTGTTGCACTGACATCAACCCATCTCTTTTTCCTATTGATGAAGCTAGTGTCTTGTCTGAGGGAACTGTTCATGGCCCAATCTGCTCTGTCTCAGGGAGCCACACGTGGTCCAATCAGAGCTCTTGGTCCAATAGGGGCTATCAGATTCTGTGTCTCAGGGAGCTACTCTTGGTCCAATAGGACCTAGTGGATTCTGTATCTCAAGGATCTGCTAGAGCAGAAACTGATGTAGAAGCTGTGTAGGGGTACTGCATACTGGCTTGCTCCCATGTTTTGCTCAGCCTATTTTCCTCTCTTTCTTTCTTTCTTTGCCAAGATTTATTTATTTATTATGTATATAATGTTCTGTTTTGTCTGCATATATAACTTACATACCAGTAGAGGTCACCAGATTTCATTATATGTGGTTGTGATCTATCATGTGCTTGCTGGAAATTAAACTTGGGACCTCTCTTTAGCCTGCTTTTTTTATGGAATCCAGAACTTTCATCTTAAAAAAGGCACCACTCACAATGCGATGGATCCTATCCAACTAATCACTAATTAAGAAAATGTTCTACAAGCTTGTTTACAACCTGACCTGAAGGGGACATTTTCTTAACTGAGGCTCTTTCCTCTCAGATGAGATAATGTTAGCTTTTGTCAAGTTGACATAAAGCTATTCAGAACATATATATATATATATATATATATATATATGTATATATATACACACACACACATATATACATATATATTTCAAAATATAATCTGATCAGTCTGTATAATGTTACTTGCATGTATACTTTCAAGACTGATCATTTGGTATTAGATAATTAATTGTTGCTCTCTTCCCCAGAGAAAAATGTTTCTCCCACTCCCAGCATTTTTAGTTTTGCTTGTAGTTTATTGTGTAGAGTTGAGGCTTCATGATCTTTCTCTCATTCAGTTTGGTGATGTTATCTTAGCTCAGCTTATGTTTAAGTTGTCAAGTTACTGAGATTTTATAAATGTAGCTGCTCGCATTCACAGGAAAAAAATCTCACAGCAAATTTGAGAGTCTTCTGACATTTAATATTTCCCATCTCTTCTGAAGTATTCCCTGAGCCTTAGGTATGGGAGTGTTTCATAGATGTGTCCATTGTGACTAGATTCATTTTTATTAGTTGTTGTTTTCTGTCTTCAACAGTTGCAAAGAGAAGTTTCCTTAGTAAGGAGTGAGGACGTCAGTGATCTGTGGTTATAAGGACAAGTGTTTAGAATAATGTTTTAGTAAAGTAGTGACTATAGATTCTCTTCCAAGATCCATGACTTCATTAGTTCAATATAGTTGGCTGAGTTTTCAGTTTCTGGACTGATTTCCCTCTTGTTGAGCAGGTCTTATGTCCAATTAGAGAGCTGTTGATTATTGACAAGGTCATATGTCACTACTTCACCTTTACGATTATCTTACAGTGCTGGTCATTGTAGTAATTCATAGATGTCATAGGAGGGTAGGACTGTTGGTTACTTTCCTGCTGTGGAAGCTTGGACAGCACCTTCACATTCTGAGTAACCTGTCTTAGTACATCTTAAAGGCAGGGGACTGATGTGGGATGTCTTTCTGTACATTGTGAAATGTCATTGGATAATAAAGTAATTGCTTTGGCCTATGGCAAGGCATCTTAGAAGCAGGCAGGAAACCCAAGCATAGATAAAGGGGAAAATAGGCAGAGTTAGAGATATAATCTAGCCACCCAAGCATCAACATGTAAAAGAAATACAGTTAATCCATGGGCCATGTGGCAAGACAGATTAATAGAAATGGAATGAGTTAAAATGCAAGAGCTAGCCAGCAATATTCCTGAGTCAAACACCAAGCAGCATCTCATTAATATTATAAGCATTTGTAGGATTATTTGGGGCCAAGTGGCAAGGAGTCTGTGGGTTCAGACCCCAGAGCTTGGCTGGGGAGAAGCTACTTACTATTGGAGATATTATGCTGTATTATCAAAAAAAAATTACTATAAGAGCTGAGTTTCTCTCTGTTTTCTAGAACTTGACCTTTCCCAACCCATGACCTTGACTAGTTTTTTTTATTGTCTATTTATCAACATCTATTACTATTACTATATAAAAGACACATTTGTGTTGAAATTTCTTTTTTTTTACATTGAGGATACCTTAAAAGTAGAAACTTTATAAACACAGCTTCAAATTTAGCAATAGCTGTAGTTAGCTTGTTCTTATGTAGGTATGTTAAATAATGAAAATAACTGTTGCTTGTGTCTCTTTTCTCTAAAATACATGAAACATAAAAAATAAAATCTAAACCACCTGAAGCCAGGTTAGGCTCAGCTAAAGATGAAGAAAGCACAGTAGGTCACAGTTAATGCCCACGACTGCACCATGGCCACCACAAATTCATGCTAAGCAACCCTTCTAGAGTCAAACCAGAAGGCTTTTGTGTGTGTGTGTGTGTGTGTGTGTGTGTGTGTGTGTGTGTGTTTTAAAACACTTTATTCACCCATTATCTTTCAATGAAATAAGAATGCTTTTACTTAATGTCCACTAATGAATGAGTACATTCCCTGCTTATCCTTCTGGGTTTGTGAGACCTCATTCAGGAGGATATTTTCCAAAACCATCCATTTACCTGCAAATTTTAGTATATCATATTTTTTTCTTACTGCTGAGTAGTACTTCATTGTGTAGATGTACTACAGTTTGTTAATCCATTCTTCAGTTGAGGGGCATCTAAGTTGTTTTCAGGTTCTTGCTATTACGAATAATGCTGCAATGAATCCTAATGCTTTTGGGGTGCGAATGTGAGTCCTTTGGGTATATGATGTTTTTGGATCCTTGAGGAGACTGATTCCTAGTTTTCTGAGAAACCACCATACTGCATTCCAGAGTGGCTGAACAAGTTTACACTCCCACCAACAATGGAGGAGTGTTCTCCTTGCTCTGCATCCTATCCAGCATAGGCTGTCATTTATGTTTTTGATCTTAGCCATTCTGATGGGTGTAATGTAGTTTCTCAAAGTTGTTTTGATTTGCATTTCTCTGATGGCTAAAGATGTTGAGAACTTTTTCGGTGCCTTTCAGCCATTTGTAATTCTTCTGCTGAGAATTCCCTTTTTAGTTCTGAACCCCACTTTTTAATTGGGTTAATTAGGGTTTGGGACTCTAGTTTCTTGAGTTCTTTTCTAGTCTTTGACAATACTTTTACCCTACTAACCCTCCATAATCATGCCCCCCCAATCATAAGGTTTTTGAATTTTTTAAATATTTTCTTATTGTTCCATTTTCTGTCTCTGCAAACTTGGTTTGCAACTACTCTTGATTTTACTCCTTAGAAGGGTCACACAAAATTGATTTGGGGTGTTAATCCCACTGACAGAGTAAGATCACTACCACAGTTTAAGGCCAAATTTAAAGTAAGCTTTAATTAAAGACTGGTCATGTGGACGGGTTGTGGCTAGGTCACTCTCCAGATTTCCAGAAGATGGTCCTGAATGCAAGGGATTTAGAAGAAAAACTGATAATTCACTGAATTTCCTGTCAGGTCCTCTCAGGGGCAAGTACACATACTGGTGTGTTTCCTGCCTACATTCTTCCTATTCACATGTAGTCAGGCATATCTGGTGCAGATGGAGCACCAAACTTGTAGTGGAGTGAAAACACGTGGCTTGTTATCTCCCATAAACCACAGCTTCCATCATTTCAGAAGCTACCTGTCATCATGCGAGGGGCTTGCAGATCAGAGATTTTTTGTTTGTTTGTTTGAGGGATGTCTAAGGCATAGTAATTAAAATTTACAATGTAATCTTGGGTATCACAGAGGCTACTCACTTTAACCCAATTTAGGAGGCAGTCACAGGCTAGATCTTGAGTGGCCAAGCTTGTCTTAAATTTGGCTCAAACTGTGGTAGTTGTTGTATTCTCACTGTGTGATTAACAGTACCATGAAAGCTAGTTCTTCAGATAAGACCCAAAGTAGACAATTTGGTCCGTTACAGCTAAAGGACCATTTGGTCCTTTGTCTGAAGTATATAGTGTCATCAGAAATAGAAAGTAACCTTCCACCTCTGAAGGAATGAAGGACAATAGCAAGAGCTGCATGTTTTAGGAGTCTGTCACACAACCCCTCAAAACAACTCAGAAGAGGGATTTGTATGTCTGGTGTTGGATTTTTTTATTAGGTGGTCATTGGTTCTTGGAGAGAGCATTGTCAACCCATAGAAAATGTTTTCTTTAATGGATATATGTATATTTATACACAGGATGTTGTGATATATTTTGGTCACACTGTGATACTCCAGACTGTCAATAAAGTTTATCTTGAATTAGGGAGAAGAGCTGACAAATAGCTGACCAGAATTAGCCATAGAAAAGCCAGAAATTTGGATTAAAAAAAAACACACAGTAAGAAAAGGGCAGGGATAGTGTTAGCATTTAGACCTGCCCCTTGGGGACCTGCCTAGCATTCTGAAAGTGTCATCTTAAAGTCCCCTTTAACCCCACACTCCGTCTTACCAGGAGGTGGCACACACCTCTTTTTTTTGTCTTTCTTTTCTTTTCTCTTTTTTCTTTTCTCTCAGTCACTGCTCAATTCCCCCTCTCTTCTCTTCTCTCTTGCCTTTAATAATAAAACTTTTCATGTGAATGCTGCCTGTAAGATGTGTCTCTTTCCTGCACTGACTGCTGTCCATTGTGTTTGTACAGTGTGTTTCTTTCTCACCTGCCATGGGGGACCCTTGGCTCTTACCCATCAAGTTCTCTTTCCTGCTGTTTTACAACAAATAGAGATTGAGCTTTCTTTTTGGTTCTGGAAAGAGGGAAGAGAAGTGTGTCTTGTGATGTCTCCAGCCAAAAGAGCAAGGTCAGTGTGGGGCCCAGAAGAGCTTGACCATGACAGGCTGAATAAAATTCTGTTAAGAAAGTAGGCTTAAGTTTCAGTTCTAGAGAAGTCCATAAATTGGTACCTCCCTGGATGAGCCACCCAACAGCAGGGAGAGAATGCCTATTGTCCCAAAGGAAACACTTAACATTCCAACCTAAGAGAAAACAACCTGACATTCCCAACATTTCCAACCATTATAGATAAGATCAGCAGACAGTTGGAAGCCTAGCACATACCTATCCTCTTGAAGAACCACAGAAGTGCCTCCACTTTTTGTGCAAAAGTTCCTGTACCTCAAGTCTCAGTTTGAAACAGGTTTGAATCCTGCTAAGGTACAAACAGGAGAGTTAGCATAGGGGCTATTTGATAGCAGTTAATTAACCATAAAATGTTCCAGTACCTGAGATAGCCTGAAATGATCCAACCCAGGAGATAATCTAGGGAAGAAGGTTTGACAAACAGCCAGCTAAGATAACAGAGGAAATCTGTAAAATACCCCAAAACTAATCAGAACTATATCCTTACTAAGACGCCAATTGATGTATACCTTTAAAAACCCAGTTTGCAGAGGGGTGGGTACTTCCTCCGGCCACTGCCAGTAATTGCTACTCAATCTCTCTGAGCTGGCAAGTTTTTCACCCCAGCCTTTGACTCCCCAGTCTTATTGATAAATAAAACAATAGAGACTTATTTTAAGCCTACATTTTGAGGCTGAGGACTGAGTGGCCAATGGGGTGCTGACTGTGGAGGCATGGAGTCACAATGATAATGAAAACATCAGTAGATCCACGTGTAGCCACTAAGCTGACAGAAAAACATCAACAGAATATATGTATTACAAGATTTACTTTTGTTTTAATTCATTACTGTTATTTTACCTTTTTCCCTACTTCTGTTTTTATTTCTTCCCCTCCCATAAAGACCCCCTCTCTTAATGCTCTAGTTGATGCTCTAAACCTGAAAGAGTGGAGCCTAAAATTGAGGCAGGCTAAAGTCTCACGAAATAGCCAACTTTATTCTGTCCTTCAGACAATTTTTACTCTGATGTTATTTTCGTGGGTTAAGCAAAACTATATGAGCACAGGTCACGAGAGGTTAGGCTTATACAATCACAAGGGAAAGCTCACAATAGTCTGAGCTTTATATAGTCACTATTACAACTCCTTGGAAATATCATCTAAATAATAGTAAGTGATGGATAATCTGATCCAAGCCCACTCCTACTCATCACACCTGGGAGGGGCAGGGAAGCATGCTCTAGGAACAACCCATGTAATGGAGAGATAGAGATTATAGGACTTTTGTTTCTTTGGAGTTGCTCATTTTTTCCTGTGTTCTGACATGCTCTTTTTCCCATTTCCTCACCAGCTCACTTCTTCTCTGCTACTGCAATGTACTCCTTTACTGCAGAAAACATGTGACATTTGTCTTCCTGGGTCTGGGTTATCTCAATTAATATAAACTTGACAGTTCTATCCATTTACATGCAAAGTTCATGATTTCATTTTTCTTTACACATGAATAGAATTTCATGGTGTAGATTCAAATAGTTTAAGAATTGTCTAGTCCCCCTAACCCTCCATCTCCTTTTCTTGGGAGTCACACTTGCCTGTAATCAAGAGGCTTCTCACTCCTCTCGATAAAGTGTTTTACATCACAAGTGGTTTCCTTTCAAGCCGAGATTCAGTCCTGATATGTTTAAATAGTTTGCTTCTACTGGAGAAATTTTTACTTTGTGTGCTGGTTTAAAAGATCAAAGGTTACACTGTTAAACCCTCCTAAGCCTGTACCAGTTATAATGTAATTGATGAATTTTAACTTTAAAAATTATATGCACCTTAAGAGACCCAGAGAGAGAAGCTGGTCTCAGGGTAAAAGCTGAGAAAGTCCATTTTAAAAGCAGTAAATAAGATGACTCTAAACATACACAACCTCCTTCTACCCCAAAGAAACACTGTTTCCCCACTAAACCCCCATGTAACAACCTTTTCTCCCCACCGACTATGAAACAATGTTTCCTCTTACTCTCCAGAAAACAATTGTTTTCCTCCTACATCCCCAGGTCAGGAAGTAATGCCTCCCCAGGTTACAGTGTTTTCCCCCTACTCCCCAGGAAGCAACAACCCTCCTCACACTTGCTTACAGAAAACTATTTCAAAAAATGAGGAAATTTTGGGAAATAAACTTCAGCAGGCACTCTAGCTTTATGCATGTTAATTACTAATTTGAAAGTATTTAGAAAAATGGGTAAAAACATTTACTATCCCCAAACTAGTTTATCTTGTGAGTTTAACAAAATCGTAGGCAATACAAAAAACAAAACAAAACAAAAAAACCCAAAAAAACAAACAAACAAACAAACAAAAAAAAAAACCAAACCAACAAAATTACAAATGGGCAGCCTGTTTAATATGCGTGGGAGAGAGTATCCGAGGGATGGAAGCCAGGCCAGCCTCATGCAGGTAGACATGCCATGGAGGCTGAGGTTAGTGTGCATAGGAGCTGTGGAAAGGAACAATTCTCAGGCTGCTCTCACATTATGAGACTTTATTAACATGACGGGAAAAGGGGGTAGGAAAGAGAGAGTAAAAAAGAGAAAGAAGAAAGAGAAAATAAGGAGAGAGAGAAGAAGGGTCAGAGAAGCCAGCAAACTCTGGCAAGAGGAGAGAAGAAAGAAGGAAGAAGTGGGAGGGGTCTTTTCTTAAAGGAAGTTTGACTTCAGAACACAGGCGGCACCGGGTTATTGCTTATTTTCTAGGACTCCAGTGAACCGGGCTAGCCATGGGAAAAGCAATAATGAGCAGAAAGAATGGAATGGAAAAGTACCATGATTATACGGAAGAGTCAGGGTGAGTGAAAGAATCACAAGAGCAGATATGTTCTTTATTAGAATGTTTTGGAAAACCAGGCTCCAGTTGCTTGGTTGGTGCCTGCTTGAGTCTGGAGAGAAGGCACAGTAGACTGAGGGCTGGGGTGTTCTGGGAGTACTGGAGCCATCCCTCTGCTATTTCCCTGTTATCTGGCAGAAAGGTTGGGCCTGTCCAAAAACCTGAAATATCTGTGAAACAGCTGGAACAGATTTACATTTTTGTGTGTCATAGCAAAAGCTATGGCTTTGTGTTAAAAGCTATGAACATTTTTTTTTCCAGGGCCTTATTTTAGCCCAATGAAACATATCTTTAAATATATAACCAGAAGAAACTTACAGAATGGAAGTGGTGTACTGAGTAAAGGAGGAGGAAGGAGGCTTCCATACCTTCTCTAATGCTGCCTAGACTTAGTATTAGCTCTAAGACAATGACAACTATGGATTTTATATAAAGATGTGAAAAGGCAACCGGAGCAAAGCCTAGTTGTCAAATGCCATCAGTGATCTGAGAAGGATAACTTATACCTGAGTTAGTGGCTGAAAGTGGCAGAGGTTTATCTGTGGGCTATGTTGACAGCCAGGGACCTCCATGTTCATTGAGAGCAGAGGTCTCAGGGCAACAATGTCAATCTTTGGCCTCCAGGCCTCAGAAGATCTGCCAGTTGTAGGATAGAAACTCATGGGGAGTACCAGTCTGCCTTGTTTAGGCAGGAGTGAGGCAGTGGATTCCCCAGAGTCCTGTTGTCACCATCTGAAGAAAGCCTAGGCAGCAGTAGAGGTGAAAGGCAGCTTTTGTACAATGGCTGGTGTTGCTCTTCTAGAGCAAATTCTATGTAGAGGTTCTTCTGTGCCCATTGATCTTTTTAGAGGAGATATAGGATGCTGCCAGAAGCCAGCATGTCTCTCTATCATGAACAGCTTTTTAATGATCTATTTAAAACACCTTATTCTGCAGATCTCTGAGCATTTGAGAACTGTCTATCTATTAGGTATAAATGATTTAACTATCAACCTGTGTTCCCTAACAGTCTTCAATATGTTAGCAACTTTCATATTTAAATTCTCAGGAAGACTGGTGTTGAACTTTTGGCAAAGACATAAGTATATATTTCTAAGTTGGATTTTGTTAATCTGAATAGCACCTTTAAAATTTTTACTGTCATATAGAGTGTATTATCTACAGTTTATTGTAGCTAGTACAGACAAGGGGGTTAAACATACATTCTTAAGCCTACCTCAACCTTGAGCATAGAGAGATATTTTTGAGCCATTGTCAACAATTTCTACATCTACTGTTATTTTTAAAGCCCTGTGATCTGATATTTGAGTATAGCTAGATTATAATCTTGAATGACTTATATAGAAATAATAATTACTTAAGGCAATATAATACTGATTCGGTCCTGATTAAAGAAGGGCAAGTGTCTTATCTTATTGCAGAACCACTTTAGTTAATAAATTTACCAATTGGTAACATTGGGCCAAGGGAGTTTCTTTTGACTTATCCTTTTAATCTGTCTCAGGAGCAGAAAGTATGTGTTCTTTTCTATAGCAGCTTCAAGTTGAAATGAGCCATTGCTATCAGGGCACAAGAAAGTCAAAAGTCTAGTCAAAGACAAGGAGAGAATTTAGGCAATGAGGTATTAATCACATGCATGTAGTTGTCTGACCTAGCTGTAGAGACAAGGAACAATTACATTAACTGGGCTAGTTCACCTTAACTTTCAGCAAGTCCAGAGCTTGTGGTCTTTTGGAACAGGTTGCAGAAGTGACTGATGCTGAGTGGACACCCACTGAGATAAGTTCAAACTAGAAACAAAAGTTAGAATGTATGAACTTATTTGGAAATTTTATGCCCATAGACTTGTGACAAGCTGGCAAACTATTTGGCAGAAATTAGGAAAACATCTCCATTGGCAAGACTGGAGTAGGACCTTTTAATCCTGATAGGATGGATGTAGCAGATGGACTCCAGAATAGGAGATTTGTAGCACATCACAATCATGATTCTTGGATTTTCCCCAGCCATCATTATTTTGTTATAATGAGAAACAGCAAAAGATGGATTTTTATCACCATAATGTAACAGAAAAACTGTAATAACACTTGTGTTAATGTATATAGATTGACCAATGTTGTGAACAGTGTGGCAAGCACATGACCAAGAACAGAAGGTCTTGATTACCAGTCAGCCTCAAAGCTTACATGGATTTTATTTATATCTTAGAAAAGGCAAAACTTGATTATATATATATATATATGTATATTAAGGTGACAATCTGGCTGTAGCCTTATAAATTTAAGAACCTCAAGAGGCATCACCATCCCCGACTTCAAGTTATACTGTAGAGCTACAGTAATAAAAACAGCCTGGTACTGGCATAAAAACAGACTTGTGGATCAATGGAATCAAATTGAGGATCCAGGCATTAACCCAAACACCTATAAACACCTGATCTTTGACAAAGAGGCCCAAAATATTCAATGGAAAGAAGATAGTATCTTTAACAAATGGTGTTGGCATAGCTGGTTAGTAGTGTATAGAAAAATGCAAATAGATCTGAGCCTGTCACCCTGCACAAAACTCAAATCCAAGTGGATCAAAGACCTCAACATAAACCCAGCCACTCTGAACTTGATAGAAAAGAAAGTGGGAAATACCTTCCAATGCATTGGCACAGGTGACCACTTCCTAAATATATCACCAGTGGCACAGACTCTAAGAACAACAATCAATAAGTGGAACCTCCTGAAATTTCTTAAAAACTATTCTTAAAAAGATTTAAAATCCCTCAGATATCTTTCTGAAATATCAAAAATTATGACCACAATTAAACCATTACCACCTGGATGACTCTTATATTATAAAATTTGCCTGCCAGAGCAAGGTCGGTTATTGTGTGTAAAGAGAGGGGCAGGTAGGGTAGGATAGGGGAGAGGAGAGAAGGAGAGGGAACAGCTATTCTAGGGGTTGAAAAAATTATTTTATTAGATATGATTAAAATCTGTGCATGGATAAATTTAATAAGATATTAAAGGTGCAGCTTTATCCATGCACAGCTTTTTAATCATATCTAAGAAAATAAACTTTTAAACTGTAAGGTAAAGAAAGTTTCCATAGACCATGTGCATACAGGTAGAGTGTGGGAAGAGGCAATCAGGAAGCAGACAACAGATGTGGTATGGTGGGAGGGAGTAGATCTGCAGCAGGCGAGTGAAATCGTGATGTTCCCGAATTAAAGGGATCAACTCAGACAAACTAAAGAAACAAACTACATGCAACAGAGTTCACACAAGGGCTTTGGGAGCAAAAGAGTGAAAAAAAAAATCAAAGACCTTATCAGAGCAGGGACTTCCGGAAAGGCAAGTGCTGACCAGAACAAAGATTGAAGAAGCCAGATGACCTGTCTATCTTTGCACTCAGTCAAGATGGCCATGTGGTCACTTTTTTTTTTTTTTTTTTTTTTTTTTTAAGACAAATGGGCATATAATCATTCAAAATTCTGGCTGTGGCAGAAGTTGGAGCCCAGGGAGGCAGGCATGTGGATGTGGGTAGAGCCAAGTGTAAACATTAGTAAGCCCTTAGCTCTGTGCATTTGTAGTGAGTGAGGTAAAGAAAGAAGTGGGCAGGTACAAGTTGTTCCACGCATCCTCATGAAAGAAAAAGGGCCTGGGGCTGTGAGCCTGAAAGACACGTGGCCATGTGAAGCAAGACAGTGAGAAAAAACGTGAGTCAAGGACTATTGTGACCCAAGAATAATCAAGGATCGAATGTGAGAATGGTGCAAACTGCCCAATGATCTGTTGACCAGGAGAGCACAGGGCTTGGGCTGGGACTAGAAAGCCCGAAGGACAAAAGTCCAGAATAGAAACCAGGAAGGTCCAAGGAGGGACACAGAAACCACAGTGGAGACAGACAAATCCTCTTTATAGAAAATGACCCAAAGGGGAAGTTTACCAAACGAAAAGTTCCAAGGGGTTCTAGTGTCCGGACTGCTAGCACAGAACAAAGCAGTAGGAAGGTCCCTACCAAGTCACTGCACCGGTGTTGGAATAGAAGTGGGAGAGAGTATCTGACAGATGGAATCAGTGGGTCCCATGCAGGCAGACATGCCATGCAGGCACGCAAAAGGTCGATGTGGGTGGGAGCTGTGGAAAAAGACAACCTTACAGGCTGCATTCACATAAAGAGAGTTTATTAGAGTGAGGAGAAGGTGGGGTAGGGAAAGGGGGGAGGGTCAAAGGTGCACATAGCCTCTTGCAAGAGGAGAGAAGGAAGAAGGCAGAAGAAGGGGAGAGGTCTTTTCTTAAAGGAAGCTTGATGTCAGAACGCTGGGTGGGCTAGGTTATTGCTTAGCCGCCAGGACCCTAGGATTTATACATGGTGACAGGTAGAGCAGGTCTTGGCCAAAGCCTAGCTTGGCTGTGGTACAGCAAGTATGGCCACACTAGGTTGGGGCACTAGATATGCAACATGAGCTTAATCTGATGGGTTGAGGAGAATTATTAGATGTGGCATGAAAGTCCTCAGGTTCAGGTGGTTGTGTGTGCTGTTGTTTTGTTTTAATAATGGGTTACTATTCTGTAAATATTGTAGGGCACATAAAATATCTAAAGAATTATTGAACCCCAAGTGATTAGTACATAATATAATCAAGTTCTGGACTGATGTTTCAAAGTAATATTTTTCCTAATCTGCATCACAGGTCTTATACATAATTACCACAATGTGCACATGCTTAGGGTAATTTCAATTAGTGTTTCATTTGATAGTTTGGAATGTGAAATTACATTCTCTATCCATCCTGCTAATGACAATAATGCCATTCAACTGTTCACTGACTGCATTTTCACTTGTCAGCCATAACCTTCTTTATAAATGTAAGGATAAGTGGCTTTTCCAATTACTAAATTAATATAGGATAACCAGATTTACAAAATAAAATTATAGAACAGCCAATTTAATTTGAATTTCAGAAGTACATATTATTTTTGATACTTATAAACTAAATATAAGATTTCCTCCTAAAATTTAAATAAGTTGTATTCCCTGCATTTTATCTGAAAGCAATGCTCTATGGCTTCCTCCAACTACACTGTATTTCCTCCTTTTTTCTAAAACATCAATTCTTGTGAACTGATGACTATATTTCAGCTATGATTCTGTATTCACTCTGATATATTATGGAGAAAGAAACTTACTGATCATGTCCCTTTGTGGTTCTAAATTCCTCTGGGATCTGGATGTCTATTTCTTTCTCTAGGTTTCAGAAATTTATGCTATATTTTAATTGAATAAGTTATCTCTGGCCTTAAATTTTATCACGTATCTTTCTACTTGATGTATTAAAGGTTTATTTTCTGTGTGTATTCCAGAGTTTGCAGGAATTTTAGTGATGCTTGATTTATTTTGTACACAAACATGCATGCACGCGCGCACACACACACACACACACACACACAAATATTAAGTATTTTATTGTTTCAACATCCTTCTCCTTCCCTGTATGATGTTCTCATTGGTTTTATTTGTTGCTCATACTTTCTACTGTACTTGTTCTTTGATTCATTTGACTAATTAAATATTACATTTCCAGCATTTATTTTCTGTCCTTTTTCAGAGTCTTAATTTTTTTTTGCTATTTTTCTTTATGTCTTTTAATTTCTCCTCCTAATTGTTAAAAATATTTCATTGATTTTGCTGACTCTCTTGTTCAGGTACTGCATTGATTCTATTCTTCCATCTGCTCATATTCTATGTATCCAGAGAGCTTTTTTTAAGGTACAATTCTGAAATTTTTGCTTCCATTTCAGCTATCTCAATCTTACTGGTTTCTAGTATAGAAGTCCTTTCCTGTAAAGGGTCATAGTTCCTTGCTTGTTCATATTTTTTATACTTTCTTATTGCATTTTATATTTCTGCTGAGATGAATATGTTTTCATTTTTCCCCACTCTGTGTTTTATCTTACAAATATCTTCCTGTGAACTGCTTCACCTGGATTTATATTTTTCACTAAGGTGTAGGGGATAAACTCTCTGCAGTAACAGACACTGTGCTTTGACAGTTTGCCTGAAGTAAGGCATTTGCATGCCTTTCTTTCTATTTTTCTGTTTTAGAAATGTCCTCTTTGTATTTAAATAGCATTTTTTATTTATTTACATGCCACAGTTTCCTCTCCCTCCTTTCCTCTTACTCCCTCCCCCTACTTCCCCGTCCCTCGCTCTATTCAGAAAGGCAGGTCTCCCATCTGCTTGAATAAAGCATGTCTCATCAAGTTGAAGTAAGAACAAGCTCCTCCCACCCCAATCAAGGCTGAACAGGGTAATCTAGCATGGGGAGCAGGTTCCCCAAAGCTAGTCAAGTGCCAGGAACAGGTCCTGATCTCACTGCTAGGAGCCTTACAAAAGGACCAAGCTACACAGCTGTCACACACATGCAAAGGACCTAGACTGGTCCCATGTAGGCTCCCTAATTATTGGTGCAGATTTCATGAGCTCCCAGGAGCTCAAGTCAGCTATCTCTGTGGGTTCCCTTCTCATGATGCCCAGGCTCATATAATCCCTCTTCCTTTTCTTCAACAAGATTCTCAGAGCTTAGGTCAGTGCTTGTCTGTGGATCTCTACATCTGGATCCATGAGTTATTGGATAAACATCTCTGATGACTATTAGGGTAGTCACCAATCTGATTACAGTAGACGATCAGTTCAGGTCAACCATTGTTAGGAATCCTAGCAGGATTCATCCTGTGATTCCTGAGTGTTTACCCAATGCCAGCTTTCTCCCTAACCCCCAAATACACCCCTCATCAAGATATTTATTTGCTCTATCCCTCCTTCTTGTTCCTGCCTTCAAACTGCCTCCTCCACACTGCCCACTCAACTTTCCATCCCTCCATCCTCCCCACTTCTGCTCCCAGTTTACCCAAAAGATCTTCTATTTCTCTTTCCCAGGGAAATCTGTGCATCTAACCTCTCTGTGGCTGTCAATTGTAGTTTGGTTATCCTATACTGTACTCCTACTATCCACTTATGAGTGAGCACATATCATGTTTGTCTTTCTGGGTCTGGGTTTCCTCACTCAGAATTTTTTTTCCTAGTTCCATCCATTTGCCTGCAAATATCATGAGGTTATTTGTTTTTTCTTTTTTTTCTTTTTTTACAGCCAAGTAATAAAATGCCCCATTGTGTAAGTATATTCATTCTTAGGTTGAGAGACATCTAGATTGTTCACAGGTTCTGGCTATTGTAAATAAAGCTGCTATGAGCATAGCTTAGCAAGTGTCTATGTGGTATCCTTTGGGTATATGCCCAAGATGGGTATAGTTTGGTCTTGAGGTAGATTGACTCCAATTTTTTGAGAAACCACCATATTGATGTCCAAAGTGGCTGTACAAGTTTATATTCCCACCTTCAATAGAAGAGTGTTTCCTTACTCCATATCCTCTCCAGCATAGGCTGTCCTCAGTGCTTTTGATCTTAGTCATTCCGATAGGTATAAGAGGATATCTCAGAGTTGTTTTGATTTGCATTTTCCTGATGTCTGTGGATGATGAACAAATCCTTAAATGCCTTACAGCCACTTGAAATTCTGCTGTTGAGAATTCTCTGTTTAGATCTGTACCCCTTGGTACTTTGAAGTCTAGTTATTTGAATTCTTCATTTATTTTAGAGATCAGCCCTCTATCAAATGTAGGGTTGGTGAAGATCTTTTCCCATTCTATAGGCTGTCACTTTGTCTTATTGACTATGTCCTTTGCCTTACAAAAGCTTCTCAGTTTCAAAAGGTTCCACTTATTGTCAATCTCAATGTCTGTGTTACTGTTGTTATATTGAGGAAGTAGTCTCCTGTGTCAGTGCATTCAAGGCTACTTTCCACGTTCTCTTCTATCAGGTTCTGTGTAACTGGAGTTATGTTGAGGTTATTGATCCATTTGGACATGAGTCTTGTTCAGGGATTATATATATATGTATATATACATATATATTTTATTTGCATTCTTCCACATGTTTACATCTAGTTGTGCCAGTACCATTTGTTGGAGATAATTTTTCCCATTGTATAATTTTGACTTTGTCAAAAATCAGATATTTATAGCTATGTGAGTTTATGTCAGAGTCTTTGATTCAATTCTATTGATTCATGTATTTGTTTTTATGCAAATACCAACCAGTTTTTATTACTATAGCTCTAAAGTAGAGCTTGAAATCAAGGATAGTGACACCTCCCAAAGTTTCTTTATTGTATAGGATTATTTTAGCTTTTCCAATTTTTATGTTTTTCCAAAGAAAGTTGACTATTATTGTTCTTTTGAGGTCTATGAAGAATTATGTTGGAATTTTGATGGGAAATTCATTGAATCTATAGATTGTTTTTGGTAAGATGCCATTTTTAATATGTGAATACTACTTAATGAGCAAGAGAAAACTTTTCATTTTCTGATATCTTCTTCTAACTCAAACCTTGAGAAACCAACTCTCACAATCCACTTTAGAGTAACAAAAAGAATGTCTCAGAGTAGCAAAGGGCTAAGAGTCATAGGGTAATTAAGAATAAGTCTCTATTTAACTCACTGGTAAAATAAGAAACTATACATTCCTCCTGATGCTAACTTTCTCTTTTATATTTTAAAATTGGTCTCTGATACTTTCTGTCTCCATCTATCCACATTCCTGCATTCTATACATTCAACTCCATATCTTACTTTACAATACATATGGCCATATATCTCTATACACAGTTACATCTATTTCCACATGTCAACACATCTTTCTTTCACATGCATTTCTCTTCTATATTTCCTTTTATACAGTTTCATCTTCCTTGCCTCTAAATAGTTATGAATCTCCACACAGTCATAGCTATTCATCTCAAATACATAGCTTTCCTCACTATATAACATTTTACATTGTTTTCACACACTTTTATACAGATCTTTCTGTAGCATAGCAACAACCCTTTGATACATCTTATTTCTCTCACATACATAGACACATGCTTCTCTTATAGCATTCATTCACCCTTTGCTCACTCACTCCCTCATTCATTCATTCTTTTACATGTCTCTCACCTTCTCTTCAGGCATCTTCTTAATCTCTCATACAGCACACATACACTCACATTCTGCAAAATTTCATCCCGATATTGCTGCTGCTCTTACACACTCTCATTCATACATAATCATTTCTCCTCTTTTCCCCTCTACAATGTCACTGCTCTCTGCTTCCCTAGCCTAACTCTGGACAATTATATGTTACATTTTCAGGACCCAATAAATTCTCATAACATAGAAAGTCATACATGTTTTTTCAGGTTAGTAAAGTCACAAATAGTGGCCAGTATAAATGCTTGGCCTTTCATGTACCTTTTTTTCTCAGACAGAGAATGACATTAAAATTCAGGATTTACCAATAACAGTAGTAGGTTGAACCTTGAGTGTCAGGGTACATGCAGAAGTCAACTATTGCAAGGGGGATATGTCTCAAAGGAGTCTGGCCTTGATTTAGCAATAAACATATGGGAATTATTCTTTTTTGTATTTTCTGTAGGAACAGCTTAGTCTGTTCAAATTTATTCTGAAGTTTAAGATTAGTCGTCTTTGAGACTGAAAATAGTTATTTTCCTGTGTCAGTAAAGAGAAATCTTCTTGTATTTTTTCTATATATTATAAATCATTTTTGACTATCCACAACTATAGGTGTGCCCAAAAATATAAAACACACTACCAATGGGCTGTGGAATAACTCCACACCTGTTCTTATTAGGGAAGCATAGAAGTGGCAACCAGGAAAGTTACAGACAGAAAACAAGTGGTATTCACAGCCAATCACCCCATAAGCTTTGCCTAGCAGGGCTACTCCATGAATTTTGTTTGATGGGACTCCTCCATGGACTTTGCCTAGTGAGGTTCTTCAACACAGAGATACTCATCTGGTAAGACAACCTGCAAAATACTAGTTGTCATCTGCTGTATACTTCTATGGCCCTCAACATTCTTCAATTTCTTTCTTTAAAAAAATTTTTGTCATACAGGTCTTCCATTTGTTTGATTAGAGTTACTCTAAGATATTTTGTGTTATTTGTGGCTATTGTAAAGGGTGTTATTTCTCTGCATGCCTTTCTTAAACCTATGATAATGTTCACAGACAGTGACACTAGAGAACTAACTAGCAAAAACATGGATTATGGTTTATCTGAGTAAAAGCCTTTGATGAATAAAAAAAGAAGGGAATGTAAAAGGAAAAATGAATAAAGTATGAATGAGAGGAAAATATGTGAGTTTCAGCTATGAGAAATTATTTAAAAATATCATAGTACAGATGTAGATACACAGATGTAGATACAGATGTAGATATTTTAGAAGGACAACCATGAAAATTTACTAAAGTATGATAAAAACAAAATGAAACAAATACAAAATTAAAGTAAAATCATGTAAATTAAAATAAAAAATAAAAATTCTTCCAACAGACATAAAGTAAAACAAAGCACAAAACATTAACATATTCAAAGTCTACAGAGAAATCATGAAATTGAAGAAATTTAAGAAAGTGTGTTGTTATCATGTGACTTTCCTCTGGTTCAATGTGTGTTATTCAGACAGGTAAGTACTGACTGTATCCAGTTTGCATTTTTGAGGACATGGCAACAATCAGTGCTTTTGCATAATGTGACCAATAGTCTAACTCAAACTGGCTATAGAGAGGATAATCCATGTTGTCACTGGAAGATTTAGAACCAAGAACCACTTTGAAGTTGTCGGTTTTCTTTTCATCTCTATCTTCTCCTCACATCCACTTCATTTTCTCTTATTACAGACATGTAATGTTTCTTCATATTGTAGTTGCATGGCTACAAAGAGAAAAAAAATTAGAGAAAGAATTCTATTCAAGAATACATCTATGATGATATCAGTTTACAAATGCCTATTAGAACACTTTCAAATTACCTACTCTAAGATCCTAGGTGCCCATTACTTTACTGGACAGCTGTAGTTGGGGTAGCATTGTGATTATGTAAGAGAAACAAACATCCAGCAGAACTCCTTTAGGAAATGGTTTCCAGAGAAGTACTCTTGTTCATAGAAATCTAGAGAAATCCAGGTCAATGAGCAACAGACAGTCACTGCAGGGACCTGACAAGGTTTAACTTAGCATGAGACACAGAATTAATTAAACCACAGAGAATATTATTATAAATGAACACCTTATGGAAGACAGGAAAGAGCCGTCTGAGAAAATGTCATTTAACTGTTAGCATAGACGAGAATGGAAATAAGAATATTCCTACAAAGAAAACAATCTGTGAAGATGCCTTCAGGTGGGAACATGATTAGCACTGAAAAATCCTGGTAGAAAGGTCACCATGACTTGGGTGCATCTCTACTTGAAGTTACAATGACAAATACTACATCATGTCCACAGGAAGAAAAGAAAATCATCTTGTGTACATCCTCAAATCAATGGGTGCTTATTTAAAATGTGAGCAAACTCCAGTGGGTATTTTTATGACATAGATTATAAATAAGAATTCAGATGATTTGGTTCAATAAAAGTGGATGATATAAATAAATATAAAAAAGCTAACTCTAGCAATTGGGAGGTGAGCTCTATGAATGACATTTCTATGATGAAGGGCTGGGAAAGAATGAAGTTTCTCCTGTACCATACAGAGATTTGGTTATTATTCCACATCACTTTCAAAACGAAGTCAAAATGGAAGAATCAGTAAAAATTATGGTACCTTTCTACATTGTTAACAATTTGATGCTATATTTTCCTCAGCTTCTTAATTTGACAGCTGAATTGGTCTTGCATATAAAATGCCAGGTAAGATTTAAGATAAGTTCGCCCATCAAACCAGATAAAATTCAGAATAAGTTTATTTTCTGACTATAACAATTGTATACAGCAAAGTTCCGAGTACTAATTAAACTAACTGAAAATAAAAACAGATAAATGGCTTCACTGACATGAGGCTCACAATAGTAAATAAAAATTTTCAGAAATAAATTCATCAAAAGCTTTAAATTGTATGCTCTCCTCAGTTGTACTTATTACCTCATTTTATCCTTAGCCAAGAAATAATGTGCTTTCTTCAGTACATCACACTTAATAAAAGATATGGGAAAGAGACCAAAAAAAGACTTTCCTTATTGTACGTTATAGTTATTATACTCTACTATCTCACTGTGCATAATTTATAAATTAAATGTAATGATACAAAAGATACAATGTATCTACAACATAACTGTAGGTATAGTAAAAGCAGTATGCTAAGAATTTATTACTGTCTGACTGATGTTTCTGCAATTCATTAAAAGTCTTGGGAAAATATCCCTTACTAATAGGGCAAGGGAATTAATGTATGATTTGGTTAGGATGGACTAAGGTATAGAGGTATGAAAATGACACAGTCAGTGTCTTAAGAAGTAGAAGTCTGTTGTTCATTACGTAATCATGCAGAGAAGGTGTTCTTGGCAACAGGACATCTTCCCATTTACCAAGACTCGGAGATACAAGAAACAGCACCTCCACTAACTTCCTGAATGGGCCTGTGCTGGTTTCCTCAATTGGAAGAAAGTACATAGTATGATAAGTCCTCAATAGTGTGAGTATAGGTGTGAACTGGTTTCTATGTCAATGTTCAATACAGAAGTATCTGGGTAGTGTGACTCAGTCAGACAGCTTAATCTAAGCCCAATTTGCTGATTTTGAAGGAGGAACATAAGATTTGTGCATCTGTTTCCACCACATGTTCTGAAAACTGTTGACAATTAGGGAAATAATACTCAAATTGTTATAACTTATAGAATCTCAAGGCCACTCCCGTGTCCTAAATTCAATCTAAAGATCTCTATGAACTTGATCTTTAGGCAAGGATGCGTAACATCAATGAGTGAGGTATCCTCAAGCTGTTCACTGAAACTCAGTGTTCCTTAGTATTTTCAAGGCAACACTTGCTTGGCACATGGGGATATGGTAGAAATATAATAATGGTGTGAGCTATAAGAGAACTGAAAACAAAGAAAAGAAGAGGCTTGGAGCAGGAAGGAAAAGCTTAACCAGAAGATTTTTCTTTCTTTCCTTCTTTTATTTTACGTCATCCATATCTCTTGCCCAGTGAGCTTTTATTTTCTGCTGGTTAGATGGCTTAGAGCTTTAGGCAATATAAATATGTTCTCTCACCAAATTTCCAACCAAATTCAAATAAATATTTTGATATTTTTGAAGATAGGATTGACAGGTTTACTCAATTTCATGCAAAAACTCTTATAGACTTTTACAAATACTCTGTGGCCTTGAGGTGTGGTTCACTTTATTTCACAGAAGCAATGAAGACTCAGTGTAGAAACATCGGAAATAATATGGCTTTTTCTGATGGAAACTAGACCTTTGTTGGTAAAATTCTCAACCCAGTAGGAAGGTGGAAAGAAAAGAATGACAAAACGGTTCTTGTGTGTTAAAATTCCTCAACCGGACAAATAAATGGGGTGGTGTGGTGGATAGAGGGCATCTGCCAGCAGGTGCTTTTGTCAAGGTTCTTCAAACAATGTATAGACATGCACACACACACACACACACACACACACACACACACACACAGCCCAAATATTTACAGAAATGTAAACATAAAAGGAACTGATAGTTTGAAGTATGCTGAAAGACTATGTATTTAAAGAAGATTTAAAAAAAAAAATAAAAACACAAAACCTAATCCTTTGGCAAGTTCAACCGAAAGATACTTAGAATTTGTGTATCAGAGAGTATGCATTTCCAGACTGACGGATGGGTTTACAGCACATGCAGGCCCAGTATCAATGAGCAGAAAAATCTAGTGTCCCTCTCTTAAGCACCAGTTTCATCTGGAATGTTCAGCATTTGCTTTTTAAAGGCCTTCTTCCACTCACTGAATGAGACCCATCCACGTCACTGAAAATGTTCGACTTCTTTCAAGTGTTACTAATTAGGTTTGATTAATCAAACCTAAAAATTGACCACAGTGCTGTATAGACCAGTGTTTAGTCAAACAAGCATCTCATTGTCATACAAAACTAACCATGACCTTAAGCCAGGAAAAGGGATCCTTACAGGGAAATTAAAGTGACAGTCTCAGTGACTTTACCACAGATTTTCCCTAAATAAATAATGTCTCTCTATTTTTATGGAAGAGGAGATTAATATTAAATATTAAACTTACTCTTGTCTAAAGGAAGCAAGTAAGAACTAGGTTAGAACTCTAGAATCATGCCTAAATGTAAACAATTTGATAAATATTTTGTAACTTGTATTTTTACAAGGTTTCTATAAACAGATTTGATGATATTTACTGATATATTGCATGAAAAATTGACATTCTTTAAATCATTCGAGAAGCCAAATAGTAACAGAATACATCAGAATGAGATATGGCTGAATTTATGCTAAGCACCAAAGACACACAGGAAATTTGCTTTAAATGAAGAAAGTTAATGAAATAATTGAAATCTTCTTTTCCTGAGTAGGAAAAAGTAATATAAGACTCATTGTACTGAATTCACCTGCTCATTTGTTTCCAGGGTTGAGATTTTTTGATATGTAAATAGCAAAGGGGGTTAGAAATCTATTAAAGGTATAAAGAAAAAAACTATCTGTAAAGAAATAGTGAAAATGAGAAATTATTCAGTCTGGTATATTTAAATAGTAGACATTTTGAAAATGTATAATATACAGAGGCTCAATATATAGAATAAAAATCTCATTTTTTGAAAGAAACCATGCCTGTGCTTAGGTTGGGAAAACAGTCCTTAAGGTAGTATTATCTTTTGTCAATTTATCCAGTTAAATATTTGGTGATTGAGAAAGCAGGGGCTTATAAACCTTCACTCCTATAAGGTAATTATTAAAAGCTGATAGCTATTGGATAGGAAAGTCAATTTTATTTAGGGGCATGGCCCATAGTAGGTCACCCATCATCTAGTGGGTGAAACCATACTAATTGAAGAAACATGATATCCTAAAATTTGCAGGCAAATGGATGGATTTGGAGAATATGCTCCTGAGCGAGGTATCAAAAACCCAGAAGGATAAGCAGGAGATGTACTCACTCATTAGTGGACTTACGCAAAAACATTTTTATTTCATTGAAAGATGATGGGTGAATAAAACACACAAACACACACACACACACAAACACACACACACACAGAGAAGAAAGAGAGAGAGACAGAGACAGAGAACCCAAAAACCCATGAAGTTAAATGGCATAGAAATCTGGAGGGCACTTCAGAGTAAGATAGAAGGAAGAGTGAGAAGTGAATGTGGTCAAAATGCATTGTAATATTTGGGGGTGATAGGACCTCACTGTCTAAATGCTCTGAAGAAAATAAGCTACACCCAGTACTGAACTTTTTTTGTTTGGTGCCTTTAAAAGCCATTGTCTCCCTGTTATAGTTAATACCTTTTAAACTTCTTTTACAAACCTGTGTGTGTGGGTGTGTGTGCATTATATTCACCCATGTATATACATATCCATACATATATATTCCTACATAATATAGATAGATATTCTTTTAAGAACTCTTCTACAGTAGTAGGGTGGCCTGTGTCTTTTCCAGTGTTCTTTTACACTAGTATGTCCTTCCTATCCTTCCCTGTTCTACAACACCCTCCCATATGTCACCCCACTTAACTCTGCATACTCCCTTCCCAAACTTCATTCTACTTGTGTTCTTTCCACTGCTCTTGGGAAGAAGTTTGTCTGATGATAATGCAAGTTTTGATTACAAACAAGCAAAACATCCCAGGACAGTGATTCATCGAAAAAGGGTGTGTGTGCAAGTGTATCAGACTCTATTTAGGTATTTTTCTCCTAAAGAAAAAAATCACTAATAAAAAAACTGCAACTATAACTAAATAAAATTGATGAAATCCAGGAATGATTCTATCTCTTGCTTTCTCAAGAGTAATGTGCTTCTTATCTTGTCTTCAGTCCTGTGTCCTGCTCATATATTACACATAATATATTCCCTAAATCATGTTATCATATCTAGAGATGAATTCCAATGTGCATGGCATTTTTACAAAGATTGTTGCTACAGGCAACTTTATTATAAGCACAATTCATAGAATAAATATCACTAATCTTCCCAAGGACACTGGAATACACACATGTGATTTTTATAGCATCATATCCTATCTTTTAAATGGTGTTTTTTAAAAACAAATTCCACTTGTTGCTTAGCCACACTTATAGTCTTACCCCAATGTAGTCATATGTAAATATGTACACATATAAGAACATAACTTTTTAATTTTAAATTCGGTTGTTGGTATTTAATTTTCTTTGATTGTTGATATTTAATTTTCAAGTATATTGGGTGTACTAATACTTGTGTTTATTTCTTTATTTTGTATTTTATTCTTTAAAAAATACTGAAGATTATAGTTGTAGGTCCCCATTGTTCTATCACCTGCTTCAGTTCTTTTCTATGAGCACCAGCATTGAAGTACCCTGCAAGAATTAGTCTTTAGGAGAAATTGCCCCGAAAATTCCTTCCTTTAAAAAAAATCATTAATTTTCTATGTGCATTGGTGTGTTTTGCCTGCCTGTCAGTGTGAGGGTGTCCGATCCCTTGAAACTGGAGTTCCAAATAGTTGTGAGCTGCCATGTGAGTGCTGAGAACTGAATCTAGGTTTTCTGGAAGGGCAGCTCTTAGTCACTGAGCCATCTCTACAACCCTGCCCCCAAATTTGTAGTGTATGGTTATTATACCCTTAAATCCTTGTTGAACACCATGGTCTACCTAACTACCCAGGTATTACCTTTAAATTCTCTTACACAGAAAATGTTTTTACTTATGCCCTTAAAACTATATACTTTCCTGCAAGTGGCAAACTGATAGAAAAGTCTTCAACAGTCAATCTCCTATATTCAAGAGGCTCAAAGTCCTAGGAAAAATATCCCCAGGGTCATTTGAATGTAATGTCCCCTTCCTATATAATGAGCACATTCAGCAGTAAATAATGTGACACCATGAAAGACACTGAAATCTAGATCAGCCTTGAATATCAACCGTAATAGCTAGAAACTAGGGATCTAGGTAAATAAGACAAGTTGTAAAATCTGTGACCAATACTTGCCAGAAGTGAGTCTCAGTGTCATTTCTGTATACTGTGAGCTATGCCATGGTACCTGGTTTTAAAGAGAACATGTTTTAAAGTATCCAAACCTATGCAACTTTAAGGGGAAGAATACTTTTCACCTTGCACAGAAATTCAGATTCTGTGGATCTCCTACAAGTCACTTTATAGCCAACCAGAGTTTTTACCACCAAGTTTAGTGCCAACAGGCAAGAAGCCACTAATAGAAATCCTTATTCCAATCAGTAAGTGGATGACATCTACCAAGTTATAGAATACTGATTATCTACCTTTACTTTACTTGATAAATCTAGACTTTATGCAAAATTAAGAACTATATGGAAACCCATAGACTTCTTATTTGTTGAGATATCTATTAACTAGTATATTAATTTTTTCTGGTCATCATATCAAAACATTATATTACAAAAGGAAACCAAACAATACCTATCTTGCTATAAATGTCCTAGGGTACATTATTTGAATGTTAATATATTCATACATAATGCCTTTTTTACTACCATGCAAACAGAATTGAATATTTATGTATATAATAACAGGATCATGAAGGAATTTTGCATCTTTTATATTCAAGAGGTTCAATGCAAAACCCACTTTAATGTAGTAGTCTTCAAGTCTGGGAAGAAGAAAGCTAATTGACTCTTTTAGAGCCTTTACCATTATCATGGTGTCATATACATTGGTGAGCACTGCTTTGTTCTTAGAAAAAAGGAAGTCTTATCTTTATGAGCTTGTTTTCATATAAAAGAGATTTTCTTATGTTGTGAACAATATTCTCTTACTTTTTTGTGAATGGCCCAGAGAAACTATGATATCCTTGCATAAATCAAGGCTTTTCTCTCAGAATGTGATACTGAAACAAATCATTAAAAAAAATTAATTCTAACCCAGTTTGATTAAAATGTTTCTCATAGGCAGATCTGTAACAACTGTTGATCTTGACTTCTGGACCCAAATTCCATCACTTACCAAGCTTGCAGTGTGGAATGTGAGGAAGACACAAAAGCTTTTGGCTGTTGCCCAGTTAACATCTGATCTCAGGCTGAAAAGCAATCTGACCAATATTTCCATTTCCAAAGAGAATTCTTTATGAGCTTTTGGACAGGTTTGCTTTTCAATTGGAGGATTTGAATAGCTTCTGTGGTAGGGGAGATGCTGCCAGCATATGATAATTCTGAATTTCACCTCATCATTAATGCTTCGGACCTCCAGGGAAGTCACTGTGCCTTTGACGAAGGTCGAAGCATTTTATAACCTTAATAAAGGCTTATAGCCCCAGGAATAGCAAGTGTGAGCAAGTGTGGGGAACTGATTTAATAAAAATATAACTAAATTTCCACTTTACACTATATTATCTTGAGAATTTCAAATGAAAATCAACACATGAACAGTACAATGCCCCTCAAACTTCAGATCTATTAAAATATAATTCATATCCATTATATTATTCAAAAAGGTATCTTCTCTTTTAAGGGACTAATATTTTTATGAAATCTTACATTTAAATTGCCAGGTATTTTAAAGGATACTATACAGAGAAAAAATAGGTACCTTAATAGATGTGAATTCAAAATTGTAATCATGATACTTTTCATTGTAATTTTGTTTCCATATGAAATTTAGTTTGCTCTGTTTGAAGGTATAAAATGGGGATAAAATCACAAGCAAAATGATTATAAGAACTTCATTGCCCTTTATATCCCCAAGGGACAAGTCATCTGTCTTAAATGTTACTAATAAATCATAGTTTTGAGGAATCTTTAAGGGGAGTCATCATAATTTGTCAGTGAATACTATTTATTCTTTTCTGATGTGTCTGCTTCCTTCCATCAACCATCATTTACTAGTCTTGATTTTCTTCTTGACAACTGAGAAAGGAAATAATGGCTACTTGACAGCACTGGGAGAGAATAACATTTCATCTTTGTTGACCTTCACAGAAACCTTTAGAGGAAAGCATTATTATTCCTATTCACAGACTGTGGATCAGAAAGGTTAAATAATTTTGCAAGGTCACCCTCTTGATGAGTATCAGAGCTGAGTTCTGCTGAATTTTCTCAGTGCAATAAACCACATTGTATATTGCAGAGAGAGAGAGAGAGAGTGAGTCTGGGAAAATGATGTTTACTAGATCACTAGCAGGTTTGTCTTTGGTGATCCTTGAATGAACTAGAAAATTGACTTCTGGTTTGTTTCTCAAGGAGAGAAATAGGTAAATAGGTACCTGGCTGAACTGGATATGGTAAGGGAGTTCTTTGAGTTGGAAACCTAAAATGAAAAGCTGAATAGTCAACTTTGTCACTAATAGAAGGTTTCTAGATTTTCAAAAACATGATGAAGGATATCAGAACAGCACTCAAAATGAAGCAAAATAGTTGGAGCTTATATCAAGAATCCCTACAATTCTGGATTTCTTTACCAAAGTCTGCTTTCTTTGCAAGTATTTGTACAGTTTCTGTGTTCCCTGATGACTGTCTTGCTCTATTGATAGCCAGTCAACTATTTTATTCCCAGCACTTGTCTATAGCATGGCATTAAGATGTATTTGGTAAAGGTGGGCCTCTAGGAAGGGAAGAAGCAAAGGTAGGAATGAGAGTGAGGAGATAAATAAGTAGGAGGAATAATAAGAAAACTTTAAAAAATATATGATGATAAAGATATTTAAGAATCTGAGCTGAGACCTGATGCTATGATGAGATATCTAAGAAAATAAAATTTGATTTTCTTGTGTTTTTAATTTTTATTGAAATAGTTTCTTCTCTCTTGAAATATACCCCAACCATGATCATTATGAGAATGGTAACCCAGACCCAGGATGTTAAATATAGTATTTATTCACTTATAAGTGGATATTAGTCATTAAGCAAATGATATCCAAGCTACAATCCACAGACACAGAGAGATTAGAAAGAGAAATAGAATAAATTTCAGGGTGAGTGGGGATGGAATGGGAGGGATCTGATTGAAGGAGGGATGAAGGGAGAGACAGGGAGAACTGGGCAGCATTGGGGAAGTGGTACAAAATCTAGTGAGAGGGAAACTTCCTGGAATCTATGAGAGTGACTTCATTTAAGACTCCTAGTAATGGAGGATACAAAACAGGCACTGGCCATCTTCTGTAATTAAGCAAGACTTCCAGTGTAGGGACTGGGTTGCATTAAAAATTGACTTTAATTTAAAGGCAGGTACTATGTTTTTTAAATGGTCCTCAAGTTTATGTGTTGAAGAATAACTCATGAAAATGGTCTTCAAACTCATGTGTTGATGCATGTGTGCTGTTGTCTCAGAATGGGTAGTCATATACATGTAAGTTAACATATCTTCAAAATGATCCTAAGACTTTCTTGGAGAAGAATCTTCTAGGCAGAGGAAGAATAGTTGTAAGACTTGGAAGAACACTCATGTAGGTAAACTTGAGCAAACAAAAGACCCTGCAGTGCAATGGAAGGATGATGTGGGATCATATGAAATAAGTTGAGACTGGTGAAGACATTTCTGCTTGCTACATGGAGCAGGGTGGAGGGGGAAAAAAGACCATTCCTGAACCTCCTAAGTGAGCCAACAAAATATGATAGTGGCTTAGGTTGAAGTGGGAGCAGTGAGAGAGATGTGGACTGACAGGAGATGGAAGACACAGAAGCAAAAGCTGACAGAGTTGGTCAAGAGGTTGCATGCTGAGGCTAAGCAGCCAGATTTCCAATTCATGGCCAGGACATGGTGGAAGACTGAGTGCAGTTGTCAAGTTAAACAATGTCAGGGTGGACTAGGCAAGTTAGAGGAGGTTCTTTAATTGCAAAAGTGAGAATCTGGTTAAATCTGAAAGAAAACTGAAGCTGAAAAGGAATGAATCAAGGAAATAGATAAAAATGCACTAAAGCTTAAGTGTTGTTTCCATTTTAGACATAAACAATATGCATGCTGTTTGCTTACTACCATGGTCTGGGAAAGACTTACCATATTCACAACCCCACTTTCCTTCCAAGATGATGAAGCTGTATCGCTGGAACCATGTCCCCAGAATTTCTGGCCTTGGACCTGTCCTGTAGCTAATGAAGAGCCATTTGAGTGACTTATGAGTAAAATGGCTGGCACTGACCGCTACTGAACTCCAAGATAGATCCACCTGGAAGTGAATGCCCTCCACAGTTAGTATACAAAGCCTCAAGATGACTTTATTTTCTCCTGCTTCCTCGGAATTTTTCAATGGCTGATAATTTAACCAGTGATAAATGCAGGTCTTTCTATTCATACCTTACAAGATGTTTCTCTATCCACTCTCTGTAAACTGAAGTCTGACACTTGATATTGAAAAAGAGAGAGAGAAGACTAAAAGTGTGTTAGTATTTCTCTCAAGGGCCTCTGAAATCAGAACAAGAACAACTGGTAGCTTTCCTATAGGCACAAGATAAAATCCAAATGTTGTTAGAAGGGGCCCATGAATTATAAACACGAGGATAAATATAACAATTTTAGTATGAAAGGACATTTTTTGGTTTTACAGCAGTATAATGAGTAATACAGCCCAATCTTGAGTAGCAGATAGATCCACCTAATCTATAATTTAGGGCAGTAATACAAATAAATAAAATGTATAAAAGTGTGGAGTTTCTTGGTTCTTGTTTGTGGAAATAAATTTTAAAGCTGAAATGATGATTTAAGAAAATGGGGAGATTTATGATTATTGGATATTTTCATACAGTTCACAAACATTTCTTCATCAAAAACATAATGATATTACCATGTGCTTGCTTTAGAAACAAAACCAAACAAGCCAAATAGGCTTCTTCTCCTGCAGCTTTCCCAGGTGGGAGGACATGTGTTATGAAGCAATGAAGACAAACAGATTCAGGGCTGGAAAATTCCATCCCCTTATTAGAAGAAAGCAATCATCTCTCAAAGCTCATGCTTGCTAACTGGATCCTTACTCATAATATGTCATATTAGTCATAATATTCCCATTTTTTCCTACAAAGTGTACATTTGGGCTTAAATATGTCTTAGCTATAATTTTTCACTAATTTCCAAATCAAATTTAGAGCTAAAAGAAGTTTTATGGGATCTTTAAAAGAAAAAATATTCTTTTGTAAAAAACCATTGTTTGTATTATTTGTGTTAAAGCTTATTTACAAAAATAGAGACTATAATAAAGGCCAGAAGAAAATACTTACATGAAAATAAGAAAATTTATAGCCATTAAATAAATTACAAAATGTTTAACTTGATAAAGAAACAATATATTTGTGGATAAGTCAACAAAAACTTTTTAAAAAGTTGTAACTAAGTTTATAGGAAATTTTATGAGAAATACAGACTTTTATATATTAAACGGATAATAAGTTGATATCACTAGGACAGTTTGTTAATAGCATACCAAGATTACTAAAATGTTAATTTTGCTTAATATAATATTTTAAATTTAGATATGTATTTTAAAAAACAAACATTGGTTTGTAAAGTAATAAAGTATTTATTAAAGTATTAATCAGAATGAGGTGCTGTAAACATTTACTATTAAAGAGTAATATTTTAATAATAAATCATAGTACTGATATTTTAATTAATTAATGATATTAGAAATATTTCACCATACCACAAAGGTAAATAATTAGAATATCATTTCTGTATATGATAAGGTTCCATTTTAGAAAAAAATATACATAAATAATTAAACAATGTAAATGAAAATGCACCAAAGGATTTATCAAAATTCTTCTTGATAAAGGAAAAATATAAAGGGGATTTTAAATCCTGTTCTGGGCATAGTCATTGCTCAGTTGAGCAGCAGTTGTTTGAGTGAAGTAGAAATATAAACAAGCCATTAAATATCTGCAAGTTTCAGCCTTGCTAAGGAAACCTCAGATTGACAGCTCATAGAATAATGTATGAATTCCAAAAAGTAGCATGAATTCTTCCTCTTATGAAAGAACCATGAGACCCTGCATACTTAATGCAAGGCTGTGAAATGCCAGCGTTTATGAGCTGATATGAAAGATCCTCGCTCACAAACTCTCAATTTGATTTGTTCACTTTGCTGAGAGACTGATGCTGTGTGTGTTGGACATCTACTGCTGGTTCAGATTCTGGACATGTGGCAAGCCCACTCTATGCTGCTTACCTCAGCCTTCCCAATAGGACATTGACTAAGCCATTTATGCATTACTTGTGTGCAAAACAGAGTTTTTTTTTTCTATATATCTACTAATATCATGTCTTCACAGAATGTCTTCATTCAATATCTCATGCATCTCTCTCTCACACTTTGTCACTTGTTTATTGCTTTATGGTGAATCACATTTCTGCTGTTCTCTTGCTATTTATGAAAATGTCCTAGATTAGAAAGGATTCAGTACACTTTATATTCAAGTATGTAGGCATCTAAAAACTTAATAATTGATCATAGGCTCAATTTTTCTCTAGTATCACAGCTAGAGTACTTGGTAATACTCAAAGGTAGGAATCTTGAGGAATGATCAGTCTTGTTTATCACTAACCAATACAGCCTAGGGAGGCCAGCTTCCAGAACCACTTGAGCGTTATAGTTAGAATGCTTGTGAGAGCTGGGCTTTATGAAACTTTTTTTTTGGTCATAAGAAAACACACACTTTCTGATGGTAACTTTTTCTGTTTCTGTCAGTACATCTTGAAAATACCCTCTCTGAAAATCTCTCTCTCTCTCTCTCTCTCTCTCTCTCTCTCTCTCTCTCTCTCTCTCTCTCTCTCTCTCTCTCTCTCTCTCTTTTTTAGTATCTCCAAACACATTCTTACACACACTCTCCTCTTCTCCTTGTAGTATTGGGTTTTTGGCCAGGCCTTTCCAGCCTAGCCCTGAGGTTCTGACCCACTGTCCCACAGAAACACAGATGCTTGCACTAATTTATGCTGATTAGTCTATGGCTCAGGCAGATTGCTAGCTAGCTTTTGCTCTTAAACTAACCCATGATTCTTCTCTTTTTTTAGCCATGTGGCTTGGTATCTTTTCTCAGCTACATTTCATCTTCTTTCCTCTGCATCTCACTGGCTTCTCTCTGACATCTCTGCTCTGTTCTTCCTGTTCCCAGAGTTTTCTTAGTCTGATAGCTCCACTCACACTTCCCCTCTGCCTTCTGGCCAGTCAGCTTTTATTAAACCAGTAGACAGGACAATTATTTACAATTCAACATAATCCTACTACATATCTCATTTTTTCTTTTTAAAACAAGAAGCCCAAATCTAATTTACTTTGTATAGTTTTTTTTCACCCTTATCTATAACAACTTGTAACCAACACTGTAAACAAACACAAACATCCATAATCAAATTTTTGGGAATGTGGGTGTAGTTCTTTAGGCTACTTCCTGTTGAATAGAGGTGTTGGCAATCATATGGGACCCAAAGAAAACTTTAGGATTATGGACAAGTATTTAGTGGAATAGTCTGTAAGGTTGAGCCATCTCAGTCAGTCTCTTTGAATTAGTTTTGGAAGCAGAGCTCAAAGGAAACTGCAACAGAGATTCTCTGAAATGCTAAATAATCTGGGTCATCCATCTCCATTGGAAACTTTTAGGGTGTCTTCCTTGATCAAATTTTATTTTCTTTAACCAGGAACAAATCTACAACCTCTCAATTTTTTTTTTGTGGAAATAAAGAGAAAACTTCTTCTCCAAAGTATCATTTGATTCCAATTTTAAAATTAACTCATTTACAAATTATATAGGTAGGATAAATTCAGCAGAATTTATAATCAAATAGCTTTTTAGCAGCTTTACTACTTCATTTTTAGTAAAAAAAAATTAAATACAAGACAATAATATACAGTATGCAGACACTCCTTGTAATTTCCATCTTTACATGGCTTATTATTTTTTTACTCTATTTCTTTTTTAAGGACTTTCTCTCTCCTTTTCCTTTTTTCTTTTCTCTCAAAAGCCTACATATAGTTTTTTAACACACTAAACCACGGCTCACAACTCAGAAGCTGCTTTTGGGTCCATTTCTTTGCCCTAAACTCCTTTTTTTAAATCTTTCTCAAGCTTTATATGAGTGTTATATCACCCATGTTGGGCCACCATTTATAGTACTGAATTTCTGGCCAGGCTTTTCTGTTCTAGCCCTGCTGTTCCACGAAAACACACAGATGCTTGTGTTAATTTTATGCTGATCAGCCTATAACAGTTAGTTGGCTGAACCTTTAGCCTATAACATAAACTGAGGCTGGGAGTATGTGCATAAGACTAACCACTGCAGAGGGTTATATCTACCAAGATTGCTTTAAGCTTGACCTTGTTTCAGCAATAAACATCTGGGAACTTGTCTTTGTGCATTTTCTGCAGGGGCAGTAAGTCTGTTTTGAATTTGTTTTGAGATTTTAGATAAATATGTGAAAAGATACCTTTGTATCTGAGAGTTATGCTATTTTCCTATGTCAGTTATGAAAAATATCCTAGTATTATTTTATTAATCAGTATTATACAGATGAAGTAAAAGTCCTCTTCCTTACCATCCACAGCTATATTTATGCCCAATAGATGGAATATTTATACACCAACAGTGTGAAAACACTCATAGATATTTTTAGGAAAGAAATGCAGTGGTATATGAGAGAAATTCCAGACATAAGCATCAGTCATTTGCAATCGGCAACCCAATGGCACTGTCATGGATCTTCCTATCAGGTAGTCATTCGTCTGATGGTTTGACCTGTTAAATTTTAGTTGTTATCTGCTTTATACTCCCACAGCCCTCATCACTAACTGTACTCAGGAAAGGGGAAATGGTTTTCTGCCTTTGTGATTCTTTCTCCCTTTATTTTATTTTACTTAGCTCTCTTTTTAGAAGCATAATCTCACATGTAGCCCAGGGTGGGCTATACTTTTCTGTCTTTTGTCTCAGCTTCACTGTGCCACTTTACAGGCAATGCCAACAGAGGTGACTGCCCTGTGGTGCTTATAGGCCTGCCTGTGCTAACGTAAGTGACTTCTAATTGACTTTTAAAGGTATTAAAGAGGGCTGTGGTCCTGTGACAGGTTTTATCAAAACAACTAAATTTTATGAGTGCTTGATAAAAAGAATACTCAAAGGCATGTAAAAAAAAAAAGTTGGGTTATATGGGTACTTATCTCAATATGACAACAGACTAGTTCTAGCAGTAAATACTTACTTTCAGTCTCTTCCTATGTAAACTCTGGTATGTTACAGCTTTATTATTATTTTTATTATTATTATTATTTTATTTATTAAGCAGTACCCATGGGGTATAGAACCAGATGAGACTGGTGAATTAAGGATTCTTCTTGGTGGACATTCTCTCAAAGAAACTTTAAGATAGTCACAAATACTTCATTGTCCCCATCACAGTGGAGAAGATGGCACAATCACTTAGGAGGCCAATGTTACTCACTAGGCTTGCTTCCCCAAGCTACTCACCAAAACCAAGTACATTCCTGGGCACCCTTTCTGTGAGTCTACCAATAGTCCCAGGTGACACAGAGGCTACAGAATCTAAAACATGGCATTGAGAAAGAGACAGGGGGTAGGGAGAAAGAGCTAGAAGTTTGCTTCTCTTTAAAGATAGATGTATGCTTCTGTCTGGGTATTTAACTAGATTGAATGCATAGGAGACGTTAATAAAATGTAATATAATGTAGTTTGTTAGTGGAATTTAATGAGTTTTGTTTTGTTTTTTAATCAGGAATGTAAATCCAGCCATAGGTAAATTTACCTCTTTCCTAGACAAGGGAGATGCTGGTTATTCTTTTATTTTTGTTGTATTTATTTTTTAAGTAAAAAGGAGAAAGCTCTTGGAAATACAAATTGTATTGTAATGTATCACCACTCTATCTTACCACATTTGTCTCAGAGTGGATCAAAGCAAATGACTCTGGCTAGGAGAAATTGCTACTTTCTTCAAATACAACTGCAGTTAGCCACTTTTGAAAATATTCAAAATATATTAGAATGTATAGATATTAGAGCCTACAGTTTATTTTAAAAGTAAAAAATAAACTACCATTGCTGTATTTCAGAGTTACTTAAGTTTAAAATGATTAGCAAATTATAACACCATAGAATACAGTAACAATAAAACTTACATTGTTTTTTTTTAGACTTTAATTTATCACAATTTATTTTAAAATAAATCAAGAAACAATTCAAGTCTACATTCCATCTCAGTAGTGAACATGATAAGCGCATTAAGAAGTAGTATTCATGTTAAATTATTTTAAATAACTTGTAGATTTGAGGTTGAAGAGGAAAGTGACTAGACACTTTCTACTTTAAAAGTCCCTATTAGATGTTAAGATTTGGAATATACCATTAGGAACATAGACAAATCAGGAAATATATTGAGCAAACAAATAATGGATGAGAAAAATTTTAGAAAATCAAATTGAGACACTCCCTTCTTGCTCAGTAAATATCATACACAATGACACAGTTTTAGTTTCAACTACTTTAAGGAAAGTTATAATTTTCTTTGATATAAAGTTGGTATAAAATTAGAAAATTAGAATTGAGTAAATATGAAAAATAGTCACTAATTGAAACCAGCAAACAATGAGCATTGTAAAGTTTTTTATGTTTTTGCATTGATTCTTTCCGTGCTCACTCTAATCTACAAAGATGGCTCAGTGGTAAACAGTAACACATGAATAAACTCATTCTTTTTTTCAAAATCACTAATTATCTCAAGTCTTATGTTACAGGGACAGTTAAACAAAGGTTACAAATATTTTTAAGCTATAGTTAGACTGGCAAGCAAAACACATAGCACAATCATAAAATTGTAAATTATAATATTAATAGGAAAAATAGTGTAATTTGAACACACAAATGTAGTAAGGGCAGAGATGAAAACGTCTGTTTCAAGTAAGAAAAATAATCTATATATCATACTAATTAGTCAAATAAAAAGATAAATTGGATGTGTATATACATACTTAAATATGTAGAAATATATACATATATTTGTTTAGATATTCATATTACAGATTACATCAGTAAGTAGGTATATTTCTAGTTATGACATCCACTATAGTTTTTTTTCCTTCTTTATTTTATATTTATCAAAAAAACAGTAAAAAGAATTTAAAAATGCAGAAGAGTTAACAATAACTATACAGAGGATAATAATCATAAGCATGGCTTATCAAGGGTGGAAATGCAAATAAGATTGCTACACATATATTTTCTTTGTGTTCAGCTTTCCCTCTGAGTTTTTTTTTTTCCATCCCTGTATATCCTTATTGAAGGTCTCTTCCCCCTCCCACCACATCTGATCATTTTTCTTCTCTGCAACTCCCCATCCCCTCCCTTGGCAGGGAGCAGACAGTCCTATGGTCACACTGGCCCAATAATGCTTGGATCAGTCTTCACTCCCGGCCAAATCCAGTTTTGTCCCCCCTCCCTCAAGAGT